>CAUYMX010013898.1:0-22992 GCA_963573855.1 Lepilemur septentrionalis | reverse complement strand
TGACAGAGTAGGTTTTTGAATGTAACAAGATAAGTCAACTTGAGTGGTAATATATTTTGGGAAATCAGCTCACTACAAATTGTGACTGTAAACATTGTACTGTAAATGCTTTGTAGTTTTCCCCCAATTAAAAAAAAAACCCATATCCAGTAAAATTTTAAAAAAAGAAACCCATGCTCAGTAGAATCTCTAATATCAGCATTTTTATTATGGTCCTTGGGGTTGTTATTGGCGGATGGGTTCTATTTTTATATAGGGCAGTGAAAGCTGCCCAACCTCTATTTTTAGCAATCCAGGTGGCTAGGTTAGTTTCCAGATAGCACAGCATCTATTCCTGTATTTGTCTTTTTCCTGGCTTTATTCCCCTGCTTATATTTTTGACACACAGTGCCACTCTGAAAACAAAGAATCCCACAAGTCGTCCCCAGTTCGGGCCACCCCAGAAAAGTTTGTCAGACACCTTGATAAAACTTTGATGAGTTATTCCCCAGGAGTATTTAGTCATGCCACTAGATAGCAGAGAGTCTGTTGGCAACGAGCCTCAAAAACATCCCCTGCTTCCCGCATAGCCTGATGTAGTGGGCTAATGGCAAAGTCCCCCTCCAGGTCCATCAGATTGGTGCATCCCTTTTGCCTCAGTTTATAACCTAAGACATCTGATACCAAGGCCTGTACAGGGAATTCTATCTAGAAGAATAAAGTAGTTAGTGTTTTAGCTTTAGGAATAAAGGAATAGGTCAGGGCCAAGGAAGCGACGAGGGGTTATCATGAATTTTTTTTTTTTTTTGCTCTCAGTGCGCCAAAGCTGTCGCTTAGAATAGAGCAATAAAAAAAGAGCAATAATATTTCCCAACTCTCAGGTCAGTAAGTATTGCTGACAACCAGAACAATATGCTGGGCATAAGGGGAAAGTGCGGCGGCTATGCTTTGTTCATGACCGCCATGCCTGAAAATCAGGAATAAATCAGGAGGTAGAGACAGAATTAGATTTAGTGTTTGATATTGAAAGTTGTAGTTGTTTCAGCTGAGTTACCGTCTTCTTCCAGTATTTTTTTTTTCCACAATAAGGACACGGTACCTTCCGGGTACCTGAGGTGTTACTTTCGTTAAGGTCTTGCTCACAGGAACATGCCATTATGTCAACAGTTAAACATCACAGTTAAGCACAAAAACCTAAAACATTCACATAGTTACTATGCCACACAATAATACTGACACGTAGACACAGACACAGATTTTATCAGAATATCCTAATGTCAACCAGAACTCCTGTTTTTACAAGAGTACCCTAATGGTAACCAGAACTCCAGGTGACGTCTCACCCCTTGGAGTTAATTCCTGGAAGTTAGGCTGTGTCCAGCTTCCACAGGAACAAAACTGATCAGGCCCGTACAACAGACAGACAAAGACAGATTGGCTCACCTTCCAGAAGGGCCAAACAATACTTTAGGGTGTTGGCGGTTTGTGCGAGAACTGGCAGTGTCCTGGAGCTGAGGAACGTCTCTCAGGAGCTCTCTCCTAGGGCAGGCTCAGGTCCTGCGGTCCCCGCCAGACACCAGTGGTCACCAGATGCCCCCAAGTGTGGAGCAGATCTCGCTGGGGCCTCCAAATGTTATGGTCTGGAGTGCGAGAAAAGACCACTGAGACTAATTAGGAATTTGAAATGGTGAGTCTTTATAGTTGGTCAACGGCACACTCTCTGGCCTAGTCGAAACTAGGTTTAGAGTGTAGCCTAGAACATCAGTAATATAGAGTTTATATACCCTTTACCACCAGGAAATGTGTGTGACTAAAAGCATATAGTTTAGGTCATTTTGGTAATTATTTTTAACCCTGGGGTCTGGGACCGGCCTCAGACCATCTGGTATAATCTAATAAACAAGTTAAGCAAGCGTGGTTATAGAAGCTAATGGCATCAGTTAGGATAGAGTATATATTTTTTTATCACCAAAGTCCCCTAGCAAAATTTAACAAGTTAATTATTTTGTTTTGTTTTGTTTTGTTTTTCCGGCATATTCAAAACAGCTCAAAGATAGGCCTAAAATGGCAGCCGTTCTCAATATGGCCATACTGCTGTTCACAGCCCTTTACTAAAGGTATCCAATATACATACATAATGAGTACGATGCACACCATCTGGGGGATGGACACATTAGAAGCTCTGACTCCAGGAGGGAAGTGGGGGAAAGGCAACACACATAACCTGAACATTTGTACCCCCATAATATGCTGAAATAAAAAAAAAAATTAAATTTAAAAAAATGCAGTGAAATGAAGACTTGTATTTTTTGGTGGCCTGCTAATTATATTATGAAAGTCTTTATAGTTACCCTTCCAGAAGACACAGTTCTTAATTTAAAAAATTTGACAGATGTCCCAAAAATGCAGCACTGGGCCATGTTTCAAAATTCTGACAAATGTCAGAATTTTGTCTATCTATATACATAACTGTCTTGCCTTTGAGCCTGGGCAAAGATGGTCTGTTAGCAAATATTTCGTCTTCCCCCAAACTGGATGAGACTGACCATGTACTTTGCAAACCGAAATATACCTCCCTAGAGTCAAGCATCTACAGGTTGTCAAATGGCTGAAGACATTCTAAAGTCAATTATTCTGAGACTTAATAGTCAGACACATCATTGTATCCCATTTCTGATCAAATGGTGATAATCAAATGACATAGAAGTGCTTTTTATCCTCTTTGATCAGTTCATCATAGGCAGTTGATAATCAAACAGGCAGATAATTCTTGTTGCTTCATTGAGCCATCCCTCACAGATTGACAAGTGCTTGAATTTCCCCCTTGAAGTTAGTTTCATTTTCAGTTTGGGGAGGAGAAGAAGGAAGGGTTGATTTTGTTAGGTTTATTTATAATTGAAAAAACTTTATGTTGAGCTTTCCTTATATTCCTGAAATGGCACTAAAATTATGCTTAAATAAATTATGCTATAGATTTACTATAAATTTATTGCTTAGACATGTTAATGGTAGGAAATTAATGCATCACTGAGTTGTATATTCTAGTATTTTGTATATCCATTTTGACTATATTTATAAATGACATTAATTTATTTTTATGTTTTTAATAAGGATAAAATCATATTATAAAATGAATTAGAAGTTTATCTTTATTTCTGGATTTTAGAGGCAATTATGAAAAATGGAAATTATGAGCTAACTGAAAATTTTAATGTATAATTTTAAGGTATAGTTGTCCTTGGTAAAAATGTGTTTAATACTTTTTAAAAATTTTCTTATGTAGTCAGTTTTCTATTCTTTATTTTAATCATTCTTTTTTTTTTATTGGGGGAAAACTACAAAGCATTTACAGTACAATGTTTACAGTCACAATTTGTAGTGAGCTGATTTCCCAAAATATATTGCCACTCAAGTTGACTTATCTTATTACATTCAAAAACCTACTCTGTCAAAGTAGTCCATAGAGTACATAAATAGTGCTCCAACTGTATCTACGTACAAACAACACTTCATTTTAAGTGTACAATTAAATGATTTTCAGTGAATTTACCGAGGTGTACAGTTAATCACATGAATCAGTTTTTGAGGAATTCCTTTCCCCTATTGAGACCCCTAATTCTGCTCTCCTACTACTTTTCAAGCATATCCCACCCCTCCACAGTGACCCCCCACTTTGCTCAGATTTGATTGAGATTCTTGAAGATAAAGTCAGTATCCAGTGTTAGTTCCCTATCTTGAAGGAAACCAGCTATACTTATTTCATAGATATGTGATATGCTTCCTTAACACAATTCTAAGCCCATAGCAGCTATCTAACAATATTTGTAAATGAGCTTTCTCTAGTATTTCTTGCAATGAAAGGGTGGCTTCTTCAGTGCATTCATGTAAACTTACCCTTTAGGATAAATAAGACGTCTAAGAACTTGGCCAAATCTCATCTTTCTGGAAGCTGAAGAACTTAATGGCAAAATATTAGAAATATAAGCTGGGTGTGGTGGCTCATGCTTGTAATCCTGGCACTTTGGGAGGCCAAGGCAGGAGGATTGCTTAAGGCCAGGAGTTCAAGACCAGCCTGAGCAAGAGCGATATACTGTCTCTACAAAAAACAGAAAAATTACCCAGGTGTGGGCGTACGTGCCTGTAGTCCCAGTTACTCAGGAGGCTGAGGCAGGAGAATTGATTGAGCCCAGGAGTTTGAGGTTGCAGTGAGCTATGATGACACCCTTGCATTCTGGCTGGGATAACAGAGCAAGACCTTGTCTCAAAAAAAGAAAAAGAAGAAATATAATTGATCAAATGGTATAGTGATTATAGGCAAGAGTAAATAACAGAGCAAAAGATTATACAGTTTTCATGAGAGGCAATATTACAATTGTGTTCCTAGGAAGTTAATGACATTTGGACAGTTTTTATACCTCTATTCTTGAAATTGTTTTGAGCAACTGATTATTAATCAGCATTTTCTTTAAGAAGGACTAACATTGTTGTGGAAGGTTAACTTCACTTTGGAGCATACTACTTACTGAAAAAGACCAGAAAAAAAAAAAACTTTAAAATTAACTGTATTCTGCTAATAAGTTATTGCTTAGAATCACTTAGTTTTACTTGCAAAAACACAAAATGCTTTTTGAGTTAGAGGATTTATATCCTCCCAGTCCTCTCATCCATTATCTATACTTTCTCCATTTTTGTTATGCCTGTTTTCTTCCAGTGCTCATCTTAGCTGAAAAGAGAAGGGATTATTGAACAAAATAATACAATGCCCTTTGAGTAATCACTCTGCTCCTCAAAGCACATGTCTTCATAATAAGCACAAACTTATATTTATTTTTCAATAAATATAAGGGGAATATATTGCAATATGCTACATTTCCTGTGCTTCCTATGCCTTGTTTCCATTTTGCCTGTTTTGATTGTTTTAGATTTGCGGCACACAAACTGTCAGTTATTTTAAATGGTATATTATAGTCATTTAGCAGAGAAAAAGAAATCAGCCAAAAAAATAAATTGTCCACCTTCTTATAAAAAAAGAATGTCACAAGTAAAATGCCGGTTTGTTCACCTTGTCCTTTGTCCTAATATCAAACTATTCTATTCTATGCCTTTTTTGTAATTATGAGTAATACCCCAAATATTTTACAGCACAGTGGTGAGTCACAAAGAAGAGAAACTATAAATACTTTTGTTCTCGAGAAACAATGAAGCTATATATTTTTTTCACATTCACCCACTTCATATGCTGTTTTATCTAAGGTTAAGCTTCTTTAAAAAAACAACTTTCTCTTACTTTAAGCATTCCAATCTCCAGTACAAGTTATGTTTTCTAGTAAACTGTTTCATTTTATCTGATGCTTCATAAATGTATCTAAATCTAGCTCATCATGCACTACTAGCTACACCTAATCATACACACAGCTCTGAATTACTCCACTCCTATTTAAAGAAAAAGAACAAAAAGTAAGAATGGCAGATGTGTTCATAATTAATATCCTACTGGGTTAATCAGCAGATTCTCAGCAATGCTATGAGACTTTTGATGTATTCAGAAAATCACTGCCTTGATCTATAGACCTCTTTAAACAAATACGTACAACAGTTTTTGGAAAGTGTGATCCTTGCAAATATGGTAGTCAATAATACTAAGATTACACTTAGTAATTTAGACTTACACTTTAGATAACCTAATTCCGTGCTTGATTTTGTATCCTTCAGTGAGGCATTTATCATTCTCATTTATAGCCAATACTATGTGCAAGTGTCGCTGTTTACTAACATCACACCTAAAATTTCTTGTAGATATTTCAAGCAGTTTGAAGTATAGCTCTTCTAAAACTGACTAAATATAAACAAGATAGGTATCTCTTTTTTTTTTTTCCAGAAATGGATATTTCAGAATTGTTGAGTTGTTGATTACTCCTGTGCTTATGAATGTAGGGACATAAGAAGCATGGTAATTCATTGAAGGAGAAGAAGGAGGAAGAGTGGATTGCATTACTAGAAACACTCAGTCTTTACATTGAGACAGCCCTGAGCTGAAAGCTCAGTTTCTTACTGTGCAACTCCAGCAATTGCCTATGAGTTCTGGTCTTTGCTTAATAATTCATCTGCTAATGTGGAATAATAATGCTTCTGTCTTAGGGTTTGAAATGCTGAGATTAAGCAGAGCTTCGGACAATAAAGTGCAAAATTTAAAAGTCCTGTTTCATGGAGAATATGGCACTCTCATTGTAAAAAGGCTGTACTGTATAAAAAGAAAAGTTTTAGTTATATCGTGGGTTGTAGTTCAGTTTTGAAGTTGATGTATTCAGTTGTGTGCCTGGCACAAGGGAATATGTATTAAATGTTGAATGAGAAAATCCTGGCTTAAACAGAAATCTTGGAATTCAACTATGAATTTAGTAAAAAGAAAAAAAAGAATGGGAAGAGGTTCATCACCTCTCTCTTGACTATCTTTAGATTTAGGATTGATACAGTATTGCCTTTAAGTAGAAGGATAAACTACATGATCATTTTAGGTTTGTTATACCATGCTAATCATGTTTTGAGTTCTTTCATTTTGTGTTTGATTAGTTAAGACATCGCCTTCACTACAACCTAGTGTTTCCATTGAAAATGATATAAAAGTCTTTCTGAATAATAGAATTTATGTCATCTCAGTCCCTGAGGGGACCAGGGGCATAAGAAAATGAAGGATTGGTCGCTTACATCCTACCATGTTTGGGGATGGGACACAGCACAGGATACCCCATGTGTCCCTTGCCTAGCAAGTATTTCTATGCCCAAGGGAAAGAGACATTAAATAGCAAATAAAGAACATTATGACAGGTTAAAAATGAGATTGAAAAAATAAAGCAAAACGGGTTATATTTTAGTACATTTAACTGCATTTTCCTCAGATTTTTTAAACAAAGAAGCTCCACATTTCCATTTTGCATGAGGCTTGCAAATTATGCAGCTGGTCCCTACACATGTGGCTAAATCTTCAGACACTTAGTATTTCTGCCTGACCTGCTTGTGCCTTCCTTTGAGCTTTCAGGAGGTAGAACTGGTCCTGTTACTCTCCTTCTGTCTGTCTGTTTGACAAGTTTCTTTCTGTTTCCTACCTCAGGAACTTTATACTTGCCATTGTTTGCTTGCAGCATGCCCTTCCTCCTTCTCATCCTTCATTTCTGAGGGTATCACTTTGTAAGATAATCTCCTCTAACCTCTGTAGCTGAAGGAGCCCATAATAGTTATTTCTATAACTTCACTACTGTGTGCTTATTTTTTTATTGATCATTTTTGCTCAATGGGATGTAACATATCATGAGAAAACATCTTGTTTATATTACTCAAAATGATATACCTACACCAGTGAGTAGAAGAGGTCCCAGTGCATAGTAGCCACACAATAATTCCTTACTCAATAAATACATGCTATTCATTCATTCTAAAAATTTAGGCCGGGCGTGGTGGCTCACGCCTGTAATCCTAGCACTCTGGGAGGCCGAGGCAGGAGGATCACTCAAGGTCAGGAGTTTGAAACCAGCCTGAGCAGGAGTGAGACCCCGTCTCTATTGAAAATAGAAAGAAATTAATTGGTCAACTAAAAATATATAGAAAAAATTAGCCGAGCATGGTGGCACATGCCTGTAGTCCCAGCTACTCGGGTGGCTGAGGCAGGAGGATCGCTTGAGCCCAGGAGTTTGAGGTTGCTGTGAGCTAGGCTGATGCCACAGCACTCTAGCCCGGGCAACAGCACGAGACTGTCTCAAAAAAATAAAATAAAATAAAATAAAATAAAATAAAAATTTACAAAAGTTTTCTCTGGCAAAAACCCTAGGATTTAGAGGGGATATTACATATATTAATATATATGTTATATATATTATATATATTAATATGACCTAGAGGGCTTTAATCTAGTTGCAAAGATGGAAGTATATATATAATTAGAAATTGTACATAACTTTAATTATTAAAAATGAATGTAAATTACTTAAAAGTAATGTTACAAAATATAATATTTCTTGGGTAGCAATAAAATAGAGTGGTTTAGAAAAGTTTAGGGCACACAAGGCCAGAGGAAATCCAGTTTCTGTATAGTTGTGTTTACAAAGAGGAGGTTAGATACTCAGGAAGAGTAGCCTATGAGAGACTTAACTATAGGAACTTGGGTCAGGGGAGGCACGGGCCACAGATTTTAAGATTAATGGCAGAGGAATGGTTAAGCCAGGAATAGTTTCCAGAAGTGTATTCTGGGAATCAAAAGAGAACAGGTAAATTGATCCCCAAGAATGTAGATAGGGTTTCAGCCCATAGTTATGTGAAAAACAGCTTAGTTATTAAAGGTCACTACATGTCCCAAGGCCATGGATATGTGTACTGCGTGTCAGTGCTGAAACTGTACCAAGCTTAGCCTTAAATTCACCTCCCAGACCTTCATCATCCTTCTCTTGATCCTATCATAAACTCCTTGCTTTGGAATTTATTCTTACCTTCTTTATAGTTGACTTATTCGGAATGTCTTTTTGGTTCTAAGCCTTCTTCCCATCAAAATAGCTCCATAAATTTCTCATAGATTCATAGCACCCATTGGTCTACAAGTCTTGAGGCCCTGAGTCCTGATGCTGGCAATAGTATCAGGTTTCCTTCTGCTCCAGGGGAGCAACATGGATACTGGAAGTTTGGCCAACATGTGAAGCAGTAGACACGCAGTGATCCTGAAATTACAAAGGCTGGATTTGACATGTATTTTTGGGTCCAGTTGGATACAGCAGATTAGTAGCAGATTTTAGGAGGAACATCCCTCAATCCAGAATTCTGAAGTCACAAAAACAATAAACTGGGTTATGATCATTGATTCCAGGAAAAAGAAAAATGGCATATACTCTGTTTTGGTTTTAGGCATTTTCTTAAATCAGGCTCCCTAAAAGTAGAGCTTCAATTAAGACAATGGCTGAAACTATAATCTATGGTTTGAACATTTTTCCCCTCCAAACTCATGTTGAAATTCAATTGCCATTGTAACAGTAGTAAAGGGTGGGACCTTTAAGAGATGATCAGACCATGAGGGGTTTTCTTCATGGGTGATATTAATGCCATTGTATTAATAAGAGGGCAACTTTGGTCCTCTTTTTCCTTTCTGGATGCTCTTTTGCTCTTTTACCATGTGAGGACAGTGTTCTTCCCTTCCAGAGGATGCAACATTCAAGTTGTCATCTTGGAAGCAGAAACTGGGTTCTTACCAGACATGAAACCTTCTCATGTCATGACCTTGGACTTTCCAGCCTCCAGAACTGTGAGAAGATAACTTTCTGTTTTTTATAAATTACTCAGTTGTTGGCATTTTGGGATAGCAGCACAAAATGGACTGAAACAGTGTATGTGATCAGGAGAAATCCATACCTGAGAGAGGAAGGAGGATAGGGAAAAGGAAAAAGCTAAACAAAGACTTGGTTTCAGCTATTTGACCTCAGCTCGATCCCACAGGAAAGCACTGAGCATAAACGTCATCAGAGAGTCTGCCTTAAAGAAGTGGGGCTTTTGTACCCTGCATTAGTTACTCATTGGCTCAGGGGCACCCAATGTGGAGGGTATTTCTCTCAGTCACCTCTAGTGAGGTGATTAGAAGACGCTGTGGGATTGTCTGTCTGAAGAAATTGAAATATGAGCTGTCAGCAGCAGCATCCACAGCAGGTAAGAGGGATCCCTGAATATCTGGGAGAGATGCTAGTAGTGGCCGCAGTGGGGATCCAGATGGTAGAAGTAGATACAGATGGACAGGTAAACGATTGCAGCCAGAGCACACAAAGTTTCACATCCTCTTGTAGCTGACCATTTCAGAACAGCTAGAGTACATAATATTATAGAAATAGAGCTGGACCATGCACATATTAAATGCTATAAAGAGAACAAGGAAAACAAGCTAATGGGCTTGGGCAGGTAGATACTGGAAACCTTTAAGACCCACAAACTTATCAGCTTTGTAGGCACTAATTGTGATGACTTAAGGAGAAAAAGGGTAGTGAGAAATAGAGGCAAGGGAGCAAGAAATCCAGGAGAATAGTGCCTAATTTTTCACTCATGTATTGAGCATAAATTTATAGAGTAGAGATAATTTGAAATTGCTGTGATCCCATGATATCACATGGCATATCACTACTGGCAGGAAATTTATGTTAGATTTTCCTCATATTGCAGACACTATTACTTTTATGTATATTGCTTTGTTGAAATTTCAAAATCTCTTTGAGTAGAACTGTGAGAAGATGCACACAGAAAGAAGTTCACTCCTGAGAAGAACAAAAGGAATTCATTTCAGAACACTTTGGCTCTAAGTGAGCGGTGTAAACATCTAATTTATTTATTTTTTTTAAATCACTGCTCATTGGATGAGGAACAAGATATTTCTTTGTAGTTCCTATTCAAATGGACTGTTCTTGTAATGATTGCATTAGAACTTTCTGAAAAAGAAAGTTCAATCATCAAGGAAGAATAGATTTAAAGGATAGACCGGCAGAACATAAATCTGTTGATCATTTGATAATAACTTTGACAAATACTCGTAACATTAGACATGAAAGCAATAGATTTGAAAGATGCACTTTGGATGCAGACATTATGGGTTTGAATTGTAGCTTGGCTACCCTGTGTGTGTAACCTCGGGTAAGTTATTTAAACCCTGAGTTCATTTCCTTAAACTGTTCAATGATTCTTGAAAAAGAACAAGTTTTTATGAGGATAAATAAAATGACATATACGAGGTCTGTCTGGAAAGTATCCAGCCATTGTTAACAAAATGAGAACAGTGTGTACAACATTGATGTAACCTGGCAGCCAAGGCGAGTGGACTGTAATGCGCATGCGTGAGCAATGATGACATCACTGTACTGGTCAGTGGGGCGCTAAATGCCATTGATTGAGTGTGGGTACTGTGTTGCCATCACGTTCAAAGTGACTGAGTGAGTAGAGCAACAAATCTGCATCAAATTTTGCGTTAAGCTTGAACATTCCTCCACAGAAACTATTCAGATGATCCAGAGGCTTTCGGGGATGATGCAATGAGTGCAGCATGAATAAAAGTACAGCACAAACGCTTCAATGATGATTGAGAATCTGTTGAAAGTGATCCGTGTTCTGGAAGGTCTGCAACAAGCAAAACACCTGATGATGTTGAACGTGTATAGATTTAGGTTAAGAGACACTGGGAGAACTGTGTGAGGTCCCAAGGTGCCTACTTTGCAGGGGACTGAGGCATCATTGTCCTACGTACAATGTTTCTTGTACCTTGAATCAATATCTTCTTCAGTAAATGTCTCTGTTTTTCATATCACATGGCTAGACCTCCTACATATTACCTGACACAGTTAGATGCTCAGAAATTGTTAGTACTCTTTCTCCCGGTCCTCAAAGCCTGAGGTTTTTTGTCTGTTTGTATGTGCCATGTTTGCTCTAACTTGATCATCCCAACTCTGTTGGTGGCAGAAGATATACTACAGCAGAAAATATCCTTCCCCTTGTAATTGGTGGCTTTCAAGTGGAAGATGAACAAAGATAGTTTCTTTAGCACCCCTGGGTGGTGTGCTAGTGAGTGAGCAAAGGAGAGAGCAAGTGGATCCAAGGTACCCAAAGGTTAAGGACAGAATAAAAAGCACTATGATCCCCAGTGAAAGAGCTCACAGAATAGCTGCTGATTTATACATAATGCATCCTTTAAACGTAATATTAGAGTAAAAAAAACGTAGACTTACATGTTATACAGAGTTTTCTTTTTCTCTTGAGAGCTAAAATATATGATATAATCTCTAATTATACCTTGTCATTTACACACAATCTTCAACAAATTTATTTCCAGCATTTTATACAGGGTCTTTAATCTTATTTTTTCCTCTTCATAATTGAGCCACAGTTGACTGGGTTTAAATCTAATAAGAGCCTGATTGGGGTTAAAGACATGCCCTGATGGGAATGCCTAATGATTTCATCTTTGTTTCAACTGTATTAAGCTTATGAGACCTATGATTTTTATCACTATTATCAGCATTTTCAATGTTCATTTTCCACTCATTTTGGCAAAATAATAAGGGCAAAGAGCAAAAAATATTCAAATAATTATATAAAGCCTGCTCTTACAGACAAAGATGGCATGACTGCCCAAACAGAACTCTTGGCTGTCAGGCGGTGCCACCACACATTAGTGCAAAATGTTCGTTGATCTGCTGATGTATGAAAGTCTGGATTTGGCATACAAAAGGCACTTTGGAGTGTCGATGTATAATGCATGAAAGTGTTGGCTGTTCAGAAGCTGAAAATATGAAAGTCAGGGACAGCCTGTATGTATATGAACAAAGAAAAGGAGACAGATATAGTAAACCCTGGCTGACTTTGTTGTAGGTGTTAAGCAAGACGTCTGAGTGGAGGTAGTTTTGAGTGCAGTCCTCGAGGTGACTTGGACGAGGGATTGACCTGTAACCTAAATGTGCACCCATCTTGGAACTGTCAAAGAACATGGTGTGTTCAGGAAGGGTGAACACAGAACATAGAGTATGGGAAGACACTTGAGGAAGCCAGTTTGGGAACAGAGTTTGAAGAGCCCTGCATGATATGTCAAGGAGTTTGTAATTCATTTTGTAGGTCAGCAGGACTTTTTGTGTTTTCAAAAATGAATTGATTGGCATCATTTGAAAAGTCAGATGGCTTTAATAAACAATACAGATTTCACGCTTTTCTTAAGAAAAAGCAACACTGAGTCTCCGTTCCTATGAGGCAATACTTGACCAGAACAAGGCTGCTTTCTTCTTTCTACAGTGCTTCTGCTCCCATATTTTTAATTCCCTTTGGCAGGCGCCACTCATCACATGACCAGCCTGGCCCTGGTAGGCATTTAAATTGCTGGGCTCTGAGTGTGATAGAGAATCACCAGAGACTTGCAAGAAAAGAGTAACCAGAGAAATTCATTTAAAACCTTTTTCATTCATTAGGTACTTTGTTAGCCTCTATACATTAGAAATAGAGGTCTGGCAGCCTCATGGAAGGTGGTTTGGGGATGTGTCTGCCAATGAGAGGGAAAGAAAATGGGAGGTTATTTAGAAGTTCCAAGTGAGAGGTGGAGAAGTTCTGACAATCTTCTGTATTTTTGTATATCCCACAGCACTAGATATATTGCCTTCAAAATAATAGGTACTCAATAAATGCTTGTTGAGTTAACATATATGCTAATAAACATTGAATTATTTTGTGGCCTTTTTCATGCAGTCTTTGGGCCCTAGTTCATCATTTACTGAGCACAAGTAAGTGAGAAGAATTTGGAGACAGCCCCAAGTAGAAACTGACACCAGAGAGTTTGTTTAACTGCTTTTCCATATTTGATTTGGTACAGATTGATGCATTATTAAGTCTTCTCCAGTTTCTAATTCTATGCTGATTTCACACAACATTACCTTCAAAATCAATTGTATTAAATATATGAACATTAATAAAATCATTCACATTATATTAATGCTTTTTAAATATAATATTGAGTAGAGTCTAAGAAATATTTATAAAATATAAGTAATGTATGAATAATCATAATTCAAGGAATCCTTATGTATGCATCACACAATTACAGAATGGAACATTATCATTTCTTTGAACCTGTGCTCCCTTTTTCTGAATCCATTCTATTTCCATATAACACAGAAAAAAATCACCACTTCAAAATTGTTTATCATTTCCTCGCTTTTCTTTATGTTTTTTAACCACATGTTTCTAATACTAAATCATATATTGTTTGATTTTGCATGTTGCCTTTAAGTCTCCATAAGTAGAATAGTACTATGAATATTCAGTGACTTACTTTTTTCTCTCTGCATTAGGTTTCAGAGGTTTAGACATATTGATGCAGGTAAATGCAATTAATTGACTTTCCATTGCTCTCCAGCTTTCCATTGTATAATCAAACCTTGATTTATTTATCTATTATATTCTTAAGGGATACTTGCTATTATAAACAGTGCTATTATGAATGTTCTTAATTATATCTCCTGGTGTGTATACACATTTCTTTAGGATTTAACCTAGAAATGGAATTTGTGAGTCATAGAAATGTATGTATTCAAATATACTAGCTAATTTCAAAATGTTAGTCAGAGTAGTTTACCAACTTATACAACTACCAGCATTATATACACGTATCAATATTCTGCTTTAATCACATGTGTGCCAACAATTGGTGTTGTCAGACTTTTAAAATTTTTGCCAATTTAGTGTGTGTGTAATGCTACCTTATTGTAGTTTTAATTTACATTTCCCTGAAAACTAATGCAATTAACCATTTTTTCATTTGTTTATCTATTTGAATTTCTTCTTTGGCGAAGCATCTATTCAATTATTTTGCCCATTTTCTGTTCTGTGTTTTCTTATTTATTAATAAGAGTTATTTGTAAATTATGGATCCTAGTCCTTTTTTATATATGTTGAAAACATCGTCTCTTCTCTGGATGGTGTCCATTGTTTAAAAAAACTGCTTAATTTGAATGTAGTCTAATTTTCAATCTTACCTTGTATGGGTTGCACTTTTTGTATTGGGTCACAAAAGTTCTCCTATGACTGAGTTTATAAAAATATTCTCTTATCTTATGAAAGTTTTATAGTTTTGCTTTTCATAGTTAGGTCCCTAATATTATTGGACTGATTTTTTATGAAAGGTGTGAAATAAAAATCCAGATTTTTTCATACGGATAACCAATTACTCCGGCACTGTTTGTTGTAATTCTTTTTACCACTAATCTGAACTGTGACCTTTGTCATAAACCAAGTTTTCTTGTATGTGTGAGCTTTTTCTAGACAATTTTGTTTGGACTATTTTTCTTTCTCTGTGGCAATACCACACTGTCTTAATTTCAATAATTTAAAAATAATTCTTGAAATCTGGTAAGAGTTGCTCTCCAATTTATTATTCAAGAGACTCTTAGCAATTCTCAGACCTTTAGTCTTTAATTTTTAATCAGCTTCTCAAGTTCTACTTAAAGAAAATCTATATAAAAATTATTTTAAATTTTGTTGATACGCTTGAGGAGATTTGACATCTTTATGATACAGAATCCTCCAATCTATGAATATCTCTTCATTTATTTAAGTTTTCTTTAATTTTAAATGTTTTATAATTTTTTGCAAATTTTTGTTAAATTTATTCCTGACTTCATGTATTTTTATAAAACATTAAATTATACTTAAAAAATTTTGTACATTCTAAATTTGTGGCTGGTATATAAAAGCTTAATTGATTTATGTATGCTATGTTGTATCTCACAAGCTTGCTAGATTTATCTTCTAATCAATTCTATAATAATAATATATTTATCACTTTTCCTAGGATTAATATATAGGCAATAGTATGTTGATGATTAATGAAAGTTTTACTTTCTAATTTCCAATGCATATACTCTGATTTGTCTTATCTTACTGTGCTGGCCATGACAACTCCTATATTCATGTGATGATATCAAGTGATGATATCAAGTACCACAGTCTTGGTCCTGATGCTCTAGGGCAAGTTTTTAATATTTCACTATTTAAGATGATGTTTGCTATAGGTTTTGTCTAGTTACCTTTATCCAATCAAGAAAGTTTCTATTTCTTACATGCTAAGAAATTCTGCCATGTTTTCTTTGTCTAGAAAAGTCTTTGTGTCATCTTGCTCTCAAGAGATATTTTTATGGGTAGAATTCATTGTTCACAGTTACTTTTTTTTAACACATTGAATATATAATTCCATTGAATTCTGGCTTTGACTGAGTCAACTATCACCCTATCCTTCATTCATTGGAAAATAATTTGACTTTTTAATTCTTATAAGATTTCTTTCTTTGTCATTGGTGTTCTTTAGTTTCACTGTAGTGAGACTAGGTGAGAATTTCTTCTCATTTTTCTAACTTGGGAATTTTGAGGCTATTTGAATATGTGGATTGATGTATTTCATTTATATGAGATAATGCCTAGAAATGATCTGAAAAGATCATTAATATTGCTCTACCTTAGTTTTCTTCTTCTTCTTCTATAGGTGTTTCTATAAACTCAAATCTTAGATTGACTTTTTAGAGCATGTAAGTTATATGAATTAGGCTGTGACCCCATGTGAAAGCTGGCTTTTCTTTATATTTAATAAATTTTTTTAACTTGGCCTTTACTATGAAGACTGGACCTTTGGGAGGAGGTCATAGATATTTAGGGATTTTCTCTTAGACTCCTTATCAGTTTATTAATTCCATTATCATGTATCCCTGATCTATTATTAAATGTATCCATTGAATTTTAAATTTTAATTATATTTTTTATTTCCATAAGCTCTCCTTGGTTCTTTTTCAAATCTACTTTGTCATTTCCTTTAATAATATATTAATTTTTCAACTCATATTTTAATACCTCTTTTATTTCTTAAATACATTAGATGTATTTATTTAGTATTTTATTTTGATAAATCAATTTCTTCTATTTTGTGCTTGCTTTCCCATTTGGTGTCTCTTTTCTGAGGAGAGGGAGTGAGGTTATGCAGTTTGAACTCTGACCTTATATTTTTTAGAATATTATCTTTGGAAAATATTTCAGCCCAAGATGAAGGTAACTGCTCATGAAAGAATTTCCATTTTCTTCTGTGTGACATCTGTGCATATTACCTACTTTGGAACCAGTGTAAATTTAATTTTTGGCTTGACATTTTCAGAGTACCTACTCATGTGAATTTAGGCTAAAAATTTATGTGAAAACTAGCTTTTGGTTATGAAATTTCAGATTAATACCTTTAATTCAACTTTTATTATGAAAGTTGGACCTCTGGCATCACAGTTTTTTAAGAATTTTCTCTTAAACTCCTTACCCTGGGCAGGCTTTGGTCTTTGCATATTGTCCCTTGAGTTCTAGAAGACCACACAAAAGAAAGAAAGCTTAAATTCCTGGGGATGAGATCTAGCTTCAATAATCCTCTTAACACTCTATTTCTTATCTTCACTTAGATTTTCATCTTAATATTCTTTATTTTCTTATGATAATAGCTTATCTGACATTTTCAGAAGTTTTTCAGTGGGAAGGTAGATGGGCCATATTGCCAGAAATGGGATTTGCTTTTTGACTGGCAAATATTGTTGTAAAATATAAATGTAAAGAAAAGTTACCATCAGTTTTTAGTATTTTTTTATTTTTATAATGGGGATATTCTCAGCACAGGCAAGCTAGAGAGGGTAGTGATCACTGACTGTGCAGAGTTGTATGGGACAGAGACCATTGAGAGCTATTCCTATGGAAAAGGTAATCTCAGTGAGGGCCCAAGGGAGTTTATTATGCAATGCCTAAAATAGCAGGCACAAAGTCAGCATGTGTATCCCAGACAGGATTGCTGGGTAAAATCAGGACATTCAGTTAAATTTGAATTTCAGATGAACAATACGTTTTTTAAAACATATGTTCCAATATTCTCTTTCATCCAGTCATCTCTTATGCCAAATATCTAAGGTGGTATTGGATATGGTGAGGTATATGATTCATAAGAACTCTATTGTGACTAACTGAAAGCTTCAGAGAATACTGTACAAAAACTGAAGATGCTGATTCAGTAGGTCTAGGGTGAAGCATGAGATTCTGCATTTCTAACATGTGTGGGTTCTGCTCCATCAACATGGAAACTGCCCTGAAAATCCAGGAAATGGCAAGCAATAATCTCCCCTCAGAAGACAAGGACTTCCTGCTGCTCCCTCCTGGAAACTTCCAGGCAGAATTGATTTTCTCACCTTCTGAACTTTATTGTTAAGCATGTATATAATATCACTGATAAAATGGGGTTATGTGTTTGGTAGGCCCAATTCTTGTAGCAGATTCTCAAAGTACCATCTCACCATTTAAAATGCTGAGATATTAGAACCCATTACTGTTGCCTTGACTACTTTATATAGATATAAGTAGTTCAGGATACTTCACAGATAACCAAATAAATACCAGTTTGCCATGTATGATATTTCCTGAGCAAGTCAATAGGAACCCAAAGGGGAAGATTTAATTTGGATGAATAAATTTCCATAGAATTACAGCTTCTTTACATTTCAGACAGAATTTGAACTAGTGTTAGGAAACCCTGTAGCCTCTATTGTACCAATGACCTTGAGGGGAGTTTTATACCTGTTGAATTTTGAAGTGAATTTTCATGTAACTTTAAATGAGGAAATCTTAGAATAACAGGGATAGAATAACAGAGGAATACTAGAATAATTTCCATATATGTTTACCTCCTTTTCTCTCCTAACCTCTGACCAGTTTCAGGCTACATTTATAAAAATGGATGGGAATTACTAGAATAAGTGGAGCAACTCTCTGGGGTTAGGTTTTTCAGTGCTTTGGTAGAGGCTAGAAATGTTCTCTTTATCCTTTGGAAAATCTGTTTTCAGTTTTTCTATGAGATGAGTGCATCATTCAAATTCATGAAGAGTTAAGAATGTGCAGAATGAACATGGCTAATGAATATGAGCTCTCTATCACCTTATCATCCTGGCTTTTTTGGTCTATGTGTGAATTTTTTTGAACTTTAAAATTTGCTTCTATTTTCATGGTAGTTCAATATTGATCATTGTTTCCCATTATTCCTAAATTTTGTTCAATTTATTTCTCTTATAATTGCCATGAAAATAAATACAGATCATGATATATTTAGAAAGCAAGAATTTTTAAAAAATTACTTTTTCCCAATTCATCAAATGTCATTTCTTTTTCATGTGAATGGTTATATCTCATTAATGGCTTCTGTGGTGTAACTCTGTAATTAATATTTGTATATTAGCTGCAATATCTGTTCCTATGGAAAAAAAAGAATTGTATAGTATAAAATTGAATGTTTTAAAGCATTCAAGTAAACCAAAAATATTTCCTCAAAAATGTGTTGAAAGGATCTAACAATCCAGCATGTGATTTTAATTAATGTCCAAGTAACTAAAAATGTATTTAGTTCATAAAGAAAACATATTGACATCTAATTATGGATCATAGAATTTGGTGCAGCAAAACTGTAGTGCATCTGTTCAGTGAAAACATAATCATGGAGAATACGAAATGGCACAATATATAATGAAAATTTGAAATAATGCACAAATAAGACCATTAAAAAATCACAGTGCCAAACCAAATGGAGTTGGGATTTAGCAAGAGAGGATTGGTAGTTCTAAATTTATTGATAATAGACATTGTCAAATTCATACAAAACTTACTGTGCTAATGTTAATGGTAATGTAAAAGAATATTCCCTTTTTCAATGGAATTCAAATTTTTAAAGTAGAAGTGGGAAATTGGCATCATTAGCCCACTTTCAGATTTTCAGCTTGATATGTATGTATAGATTGAATTAAGGGTTACCTTTTGATAAACCATTTTTTAAAAATTAATGATGACAAAGACTAACAAATATGAGGAATGTTGACTTTGTCTTTATATATCACTGGCTGAACCTCTTTTTCTCTGTACCTATTGATTTGCTTGGGCCCTTACCCCCTCTCACCTGGGATTTCAATAGGTTCCTCAATAGCCTGCTAACTGGTTCAGTTGGTTCATAGTGGATCCCAGACTTTCTGGTCTCTTTCCCTTTCAACCTATTCTATAACTTACAGTAGTGGTTCTCAGACTCAAGCTTGCATGGGAATCGCATGGAGGGCTTGTTAATACACAGAATGTTGGACTCAAGAGGTTCTAATTCAGTTGGTCTGGAAAGAGGCCTGAGAAATTGGATTTCTAATGAGTTCCCAGGTGATGCTGATGTTGCAGGTCCAGAGAGCACATTTTGAGAACCACTGCTTGGAAGCCTTTAAATCACCTTAAAGCCAGTCTTGCCCTAATACTCTCATTTTCACAACCATTTATTAGCTTCCTGTTATCTGTAGGATCAAGCTAAACGTAGCAAATATTTGGGAATTGTTATCTTGTCCTCCACATTCCCAAATCTGTCTTTTTTGTTCATCTCCTAGTTGTCTCTCCCTGGGCACTTGGCACATAGAATAACTAACTCACTATTTTCTATACTTGCCCAAATAGTTTCCTGCCTTCGTCCGTTTGTTATGTTATTTTGGTCCACCTAGAAAGCCTTCTTCTTCATCTCTATATTTCAGTTATTCACGTTTCAGTGCAAATGTTACTTTCCCCATGAAGCATCCCTGATTCTCTGTCATTCACATAGGTCAAAAGTAATGTCTCACTTCTCTGAACTCTTTCTGCATTTTATTTATCTTGCATTAATTTCTGATTTCTCTACCTTTTACTATTTGTACTTGAATACATATCTAAATTATCATTATTCTAAAATCCTTTTGGAAAGAAATATAACATTAGAACAAAACAAAACATCTGGAGCTCTAAAACCAAAATGAGTAAACCCTTGATTTTGGAACCCTTGGAAACCTGGAACCATTCTTGGGAGCACTGGTTTGGATTGGGAGTAGAGAGCATGGGAAAATTAGTGGATGAGAAGAAAAATTTTGGATCATGGACACTTCAGGGGATTGGAGGTTTGTTGGATACTCAAAAAAAAAAAAAGGTTGAAGAAGGGAAGAACTGAGTATGGAGAAATTTGGAAAAGAGAAAAATAAACTTTCAGCACTCCTCTCTCTTGCTTTGTGCCCTCTACTGGAACTGTCACAGGCCACTTAAAATCCCATAGTCAGGCAACTCTGTGTCATACAATTGATGACTTCTAATACATGTAAATCGAACAAAACAGTATAACATCCTCAGGTTGATTTTTTTGGTCTCCATTTTGCTACAGCCTGTAGTAAGAAGCCTGCACACATCACACGTGTCATTTTGCAGTGTTCACCCTGGATTTCTAATGGCTTAAGATGTTTTGAATATCATTTACTGTATCAGATTGATAACATGCCAAAGAATAAAGGCATAAAGCCCCCTTTCCTGACTTTAGGAAAAAATGTCTTCTTAACCATCCTTTCTGCATACAAATCTGAATTAATTCTAAAGAGTTCCATATTGAGAGAGTTTAAAACTATTTTCCACCTAAAACTTATTTCATTGTATAACAACTCTCTTTTCTGTGCAGACATCCTTCTTCAGATCTAATCTAAACCCTCTGTACTGCATTTTATTCTTTTCCTTTTGTTCTGGCTTCAGCAGTCAGAAGAACAGATGGCCATCTTCTGTCAGTACTTTAAGTCTGTTTTTAAGAAACATTATGCCTCCATCAGGTCTCACTTGTTATGGCAAAAGTCCTACTCAGGACGGAAGCTGGGACAATCTTTCAAGTCAACAGGTAAGTCTTACCCTCACTCTCAGTCACTTAATATCTTTAATTTTTCTACTTTTCTCATCTATGGCAAACAAGCTTGTAATGTATAACTGTTAACCTTATTCGCATTGAGGTGTAAATGACTGCTACACAGTAAAATGTAAGCCCCAGTGGGGGAGGTAGAGGGGGGCCTTAATTTTAACAAAGAATATTTTTTCTTATATCTGGGTTTCAATTATAGGTTACAATATCTAATTTATAGTTATACTAGCCATAATTATAATCTAACTTATAGTTACTATATTTATAAATTAGACAAAGGAAGGTGAGGAAATTAGTCAACATCACTAAAATCATTCTGTGTAGGCAACTGGATAAAATGCCCCATATGCCTGGCATGTCACCCCTCAGTTGTCATTCCTTTAACAAATAATCATTGAACATCTAGCATCTGGGGCCTTGGGAATCCAGCAGTGAACTACACAACATCTTATAGAACTTATATGCTTCTAGGGGTAGAAACACAATAACAAAGCAACAAGAATAAGAAAATGCAAGGTGTGAAAAATGTTTATACGAAGAATTAGAATTGGTGTGGGGGGGTGATAAGAGAGTGACAGCTTGCCTACTTTAGATTTGGGAGTCAGGAAAGACTTTTTCTGGAGAAGCTGACATCTGAATTGAGATCTGAAAAATAAGACAAAGTCAGCCCCAGGCAATGAGAGAGAGTAGTGCTCCAGGGAGAGGTAAGGACAAGTGCAAGGGCCCTACAGATGGGGATAATGTGCTAGTGGCTGGCTCTCACTAGAAAAGGAGTTTAGACAATGAGGTTGGAGAGATAGGGAGGGACCAGGTCATGTGGGGCTTTGATATGCCGGTAGAATCTTTACATGTTTCTCTAAGTAGAATGGGAAGCCCTGGGAGCTGTACCCAATTTACATTTTTAAAATATCATCATGTCTACTGTATGTTACAGAAGGATTGGAAGTAGGAAGACCAGTTAAGATGCTGAGGATTCCAGGTCAGAGAAAGCAGTGATTCAGGATAAAATGGCAGTGGCTGAAACACAGAGAAGGATTTCGTTAAGAGAGAAGTTGTCAGGACTTGTTGATGGTTTGAATGTGAAGTTTGGGTGAAAAAAGACAGTAAACAGTAATGCCCAGACTTACAGCTTGACTAACTCATGGTGTTGCTTTCTTTGTTATTAGGGAGAAACTTAAGGATAAACAGGTCTAGAGACAAAACCAAGATTTTGTGGTGTAATGTGCTATAGAAGTCAGGGGTGCAGACTTTCAGGTTAAACATACCTAAATCTACATGCTGGTTTAGGTACATTTCAACTCTATGATCTTGAGAATAAGTAAAGATCAATGTAAGCACAGGATTGTGAAAATGAAAAAAAAATAAACAATCATAAATGGCACTTGGCATAGTGCCTGGCACCTCAGTGTTACTATCTAAATTAAAGATTAGAATTTGAAAATTATTTTTTCCATTTTCCAAATTTTAATGTTCTTGGTTTATATTTTATGCTACTGCCCCAAAATATTTTCTAACCAATCTTTAATTAAAAATGTTGCATTCCGGCCGGGCGTGGTGGCTCACGCCTGTAATCCTAGCACTCTGGGAGGCCGAGGCAGGCGGACTGCTCAAGGTCAGGAGTTTGAAACCAGCCTGAGCAAGAGCGAGACCTCGTCTCTACTATAAAATAGAAAGAAATTAATTGGACAACTAAAAATATATAGAAAAAATTAGCCGGGCATGGTGGCGCATGCCTGTAGTCCCAG
>CAUYMX010013896.1:0-10729 GCA_963573855.1 Lepilemur septentrionalis | reverse complement strand
CGTCAGCCCAGCTCACAGCAACCACAAACTCCTGGGTTCAAGCAATCCTTCTGCCTAGCCTCCCAAGTGCCTGGGACTACAGGCATGCGCCACCATGCCCGGCTAATTTTTTCTATATATTTTTAGTTGGCCAATTAATTTCTTTCTATTTATAGTAGAGATGAGGTCTCGCTCTTGCTCAGGCTGATTTCGAACTCCTGACCTTGATCGATCTGCCCGCCTCGGCGTCCCAGAGTGCTAGGATTACAGGCGTGAGCCATGGCGTCCGGCCCAGAAATAATTTCATTTAATATCATCTCAGTTTTGCTCTAAACTGAAGGACTCATCATTATTTAGAATCTATATTTTATACATTCTTTATATTTTAAGGATAATTGTAATACTATGTTGATGGCCCTGTTTACCTGAAACTATGATATTATATTTTTTTATTTTATGGATTGACCGCTAGAGTCAGAAATATGGAGCCATGTGAAAGCTTTTTGGAACTGGAAATTTTTAAAATGTGGAAATGTACACCACATTTTAAAATACTATATATAGATGTTCCCCAACTTAGAATGGTATTGTGTTTCGATAAAACCATCATAAATTGAAGATATCATAAGTCAAAAGTGTGTTTTGACTTAGGATATTTCAGCGTATGATGGGTTTGTCCGGAGGCAGCCTAATTGTAAGTTGAGGAGCGTACTGAAAGTGTGTCACTTTTAGGTCATCCTGAAGTTAAAAAATCTTAAGTGGAATCATTGTAAGTCAGGGACTGGCTGAATAGCCCTAAAAGCTTTTGTGAATTTAGAAATCCAAAACTGTGAAATGATTTGCTAATGCAATTAGAGTTAGTATGCCATTAAATTTATAATTTGTAAATTCATAAGTATATTAATAAGTGTTAACTTATCAGTTGTAGCAATTTTTAACAGCTTTATTGTGGCACAATTTACATGCAATAAAATTTGCCTGTTTCAAGTATCTAGTTCAATGAATTTTTGGCAAATGTTATATAGTGCTGTAGTTCAACCACACTACACAGTTCTGTCACCCTGAAAATTCTCTTGTGCGTCTTTGTGGTCAGTCCCCTGCCCCCACCGTGTTCCCAGGCAACCACTGCTCTACTATCTGTCACTGTGGTTTACCTTTCCCAGATATTCATTTAAATGGAAATGCATAGTGTATACGTTTTGGTGTATGACTGCTTTTAATTAGTATGTTATTTTGAGTTTCTCCACTTTGTTGGGTATATCAGTAGTTCATATTTATTGCCTAATGAGCAATGCATGGGTTAGGGGTGCTGTCCCCCCCATACAGTCGAAAATCCACATATAACTTGACTCCCCTAAAACTTAAGTACTCCTACTGTTGACCTGAAGCCTTATAGATAGCATAAACAGTTGATTAACATACATTTTGTATGTTATATGTATTATATACTGTATTCTTAAAGTAAGCTCTAGCTTTCTCTAGAAAAGAAAATATTAAGAAAATAGGGGGAGAAAATATACTTACTGTTCATTAAAGTGGAAGTGGATCATCATAAAGGTCTTCATCCTCATCATCTTCGTGTTGACTGCTGGCTGAGGAGGGGTTGGTCTTGCTATCTCAGGGGTGGCAGAGGCAGAAGAGGTGGAGGAGATAGGAGGAGAGGCAGGCACACACTCTGTTTAACTTTACAGAAATTCTTCATAATTTTTGTCTGACAATTGCTTTTTCATTTCTCCAAAAATGTTTCTGTGTGGTACCAATCCTCTTCCACCATTTGTTTAGCTTT
Organism: Lepilemur septentrionalis; assembly: GCA_963573855.1. Lineage (NCBI taxonomy): Eukaryota > Metazoa > Chordata > Mammalia > Primates > Lepilemuridae > Lepilemur > Lepilemur septentrionalis. The sequence goes on along the minus strand of CAUYMX010013896.1, from coordinate 8,964 downwards.
AATACTTGTGTCATAGAAGGGTCCATGTTGTAAAAGAAGTCAAAAAGCAGTCTTGAATAATCGGAACCCTTCTGGCAGATTGTCTAGTGTTAATTTGTTATCTGGCTCAACTTCTTTTACGTCTTCTTCCTTATCATCTGGCACTGGTTCAGAAGCACTCATCTCCATCGAGTCTTCTGTTAATTCCTCTGCTGTGATGTCTGTTAGCTTTTTTGAATTTCTCCAACATCTTGAAACCCTTCACCCTCCACCTTTTTTTTGCCATATCCACAATCTCTTTCATGATTTCCTGGATTGGCTTTGTTGTAAAATCCTGTGAAGCCATGGACAATATCTGGACATAGTTTTCTCCAGTGGGAATTGATTGTTTAGGTCTTGATGGCTTTCACAGCTTTTTCTGTAACAACCATGGCATCTTCAGTGGTGTAATCTTTCCAGACTTTCATGATGTTCTCGTTATCAGGATTCTTTTCCATTGCATTGATGATCCTTTCCATAGAGTACTGTTTGTAATGAGCCTTAAAGATCCTTATGACTCCCTAATCTAGAGGCTGAATTAGAGACATTGTATTTAGGAGCAAATAAATTACTTTGGCATCTTCAGTGTTGAACTCATGGGATTCTGGGTGGCCAGGAGCATTGTCCAATATCAAAAGAACTTTAAAAGTCAGTCCTGCTGGCAAGGTACTTCCTGACTTCAGAGACAAAGCCTTGATGGAACCAGTTCAGAAAAAGAGTTCTCATTGTCCAGGCCTTCTTGTTTTACAACCAAAAGACTGGCAGCTGGTGTTTGTCTTTGCCCTTCAGGACTTGGTGGTTAGCAGCTTTGTAGGTAAAGGCAGTCCTGATCATAAACCTGATTGCATTTGCACAAAACAATAGAGTTAGCCTGTCCCTTCCTGCCTTACATCCTGGTGCTTACTTCTCTTCCTTATTAATAAATGTCCTTCTGGCACTTTTCCCCAGAACACAGTGCTTTCATCTGCATTAAAAACCTCTTGAGGCAGATATTCCTTCTCCTCAATGATTTCTTTTCTTCCCCTCCACCCCCAGACCAGACATGGTCTCGAGGGTCTCACTGTGTCACCGGGCTGGAGTGCAGTGCTGCAGTGCTGTCATCATAGCTCCCTGCAGCCTCAAACTCCTGGGCTCACGTGATCCTCCTGCCTGAGCCTCCCAACTAGCTAGGACCACAGGTGCATGCCACCATGTCCAGATTATTTTTCTTATTTTCTGTAGAAATGGGGTCTCCCTATGTTGCCCAGGCTGGTTTCAAACTCCTAGCCTCAAGCAGCCCTCCCACCTCAGTCTCCCAGAGTGCTGGGATTATAGGCGTGAGTCACCACGCCCACCCTATAAATGTTATTTTTGATGACTTGCTAATAACTTGGCAAAGTACATTATAATGTCAGCAAGATTAAAAACCATGTGTCCCAGATATTTTCAGTATAGTAGATGGGAAGTAATGTTGCCTATGTATCTTGAAACCTACATTCTTTTTCCAACTATTGCCCCATTACTTTGGTTCTTTTAGTAGCAACACTACTCCCACTTTATCTATTCTTGTTGTCTTTATTTCCTCATCTTCCATGCTCTATTTTAAATAATTTTATTTTTATCAAAGTGAGATATACACATAGTTAAGAAAACAAAAGTTTCTCCTACCTGCCTCCATTTCACCCTCTTTAGAGGAACCAATTTCAGCTTTTAGCTAATTTTAAAAAATTATTTATGCCTCTGTTTCTAGATATTTTGCTTATATACCACTTCCTGATTTATTTTTGAGCTTCCCTATGGACTTTCTACCCTGAAAGATGAAGATTTAGCATTTTTTCACCCCCTCTCTTGCCTCTGCCACACACGTTCAGCCTTTCTAACACTCCAGCTTGCCGATTGCTGTCTTCCCCATAGTCACCTGTGCTCTTGGTAGATCAGCGCTCAGGTGTTCAGTATTGCCTGCAAACAGAGATCAGTGCTCAGCATGTTTATAGTTGAGCCAGGTGAAATACTGTGATTACTTTATCTTTCCTTGGCAATATTGTTTTCATTGGAGGAAGTTTTTGTTTGTTTGTTGGCTTTTTAATTTAAAGAGGTTTATTCTGTGCTGAATGTATGTGACTGGCCCAGAGTACATGGCCTCAGGAGGTCCTGAAAAAATGTGCTCCTTGTGGAAGTAATCTTTTGTGTCTGTGTGCTTTCTTAATTTTCAGTGTACTAATTCAGTGAAAATCTATTCATTGTCTTTATGTCCTCTTGGTGTATTCAGATGCATCAGACATTTTAGAAATCTCCCTTAGAGGATTCTCTTCCAGAAATACCCCTGCGTTCTCTGCCTTCATGCCTGGTGCACTGTGGCCATCCTGGGTTCACCTTTCACCTTAGCTCATTTGCTGTTAGAATCCTTTGGTTCTTGGAGTCTCTTCCTGGAGTTCACCTTTTTTAAACGTGGTTTTTAGTATATTTACAGAGTTGTGCAACCATCACTACCACCCTCATTGAGGAATCTGGATCCATCATTTTCCAGTTTTTGGCTTATAAGACTTCAGTAAGGAAATGCTTTTTGTTATTAATTTGTCTCATTTTATCTCTTTCAGGAAAGTTCACATCCTTGGCTCTTTCCAAAACATCAAGATGGCAAGAACTGCCATTTGCAACCTCATCCTGGGTAATAGCAGTTTATTTCTTTGGTGTTTTCTCTGGAAAGAATAGGGAATTAATTTAGGAACTCAAACCACATTTGCAAAGCAGTTTAGGGTCATGTTAAAGATGGCAAGTATAAACCCTTAGAAGTTGGCAAATGTGGACCTAGAGAAAAAAGTAGAAATATTTTTGCTTAGATTACATTTGTCTGCTAGAGAAGAGAAAGTGTTTGCTAGGTAATATTGCTTAGATCTTCGCTGCTTTCCCAATGAGGTACACAGCAGAGCCATTTCAGACTAGCCGGGAACATCACATTGTAGGTTCAACAAAAAAGGAGCTGCTGAATAGCTTAATCAATTTAATCCCATTTTCATGACCCTGCAGCAAAGCCGGTAGCACTTTATGATACGAGTCATAGAGTCCTAAAAGCTTGCTGGGAAAATACTGGGGATTCTACTTTGGTGCCCAGGTCTGGCTGACTGGCTTCTTTTTGAAGTATTTTGACAACTCAGTGCCTTTGGCTCTTAGAAATTTAAAATTTCTTTTGGAGAATACTTGGGTATGATTTCTTTAAAAGCTTTTTTGGTTTAAGGCAGATCCAATAAAAAATGTCCCTGTTCTTCTTAGGGTTGTAGATCCTTCTCCATGTACAGTTGGTCCTCTGTATCTACAGGTTCCACATCTACAGATTCAACCAACTGTAAATCAAAAACATTTTGAAAACACACAAAAAATACTGCAAATAAAAAAATACTGTATAACAACTATTTACATAGCCTTTACATTGTATTAGGTATTATAAGTAATCTAGAGATGATTTAAAGTATATGGGAAGGTACACGTAGGTTATATGGAAATTTACTATTTTTCAATACGGGACTTAAGCATCTGAGAATTTTGCTGTCTGCAGGGGTTTTGGAACCAATCTGCCACAGATGCAAAGAGATGACTGTAGTTTCTGTCTGTGAGTATATTTGTATACATATATTATACATATATAACTACTTTTTTTTTTCCTTTGCAGGAAATCCTCCATCAAAGGTTTATGGCAATATTCGAGCTGTAGCTAGCAGATCAGCAGACCGATTCTGATTTCAAATCAGAGACTTTTTATTTTGTCTTTGGACTCTAGGAAAAAGACCTTACACTCTACAACTGGTGACAAGAAACCATGTGAAGAATTTCGGTGACTTCAAGCCTAGGTCACTTCTTCCATTCTCTGCCGGAGCATAAACAGAAAGGAAAGGTTTAGTAGTATTCACACTCAACAGCTTTTAGGAGTATTTAAATATCAAAATTTAATACTATTATTATACTTACACATTAGGTATAATTTATAATTTTTTTTCATTTGAAATCGTTCGTAGCAGATCTGTGTAGTTTGTAATCCTCTCATTTGGAGGGAAACTTCTTGCTGAAACAGTTCTGTATGAATTTCTAAGTTTTTATTTATAAATTTATAAAATGTTATAAATTTTATAAATTTATAAACATTTCTTCTTTATAAATTGTAATTAAAAGGATCATCTCAGAAACCCTCTCTATGAAACCTGTCCCTTCTTAAATACTGTGTGGTGTGAGCATTTTACTATAAGGTCATAAATAGCAGTTTTAGCGGTACTGTATGAATTAATAAGGGCTAATTTTTATACCTGTTTTGCAGTTTTTAAAATTAAAGACCTACGTCACAAGGTTGATCTGAGGAAAGAGTTTTATTTTTCAAATAAGCGTTCAGTGAAAGTAGTCAGACATTACCAATGTTGAGTATACAGATGCTCCTCAACTTACAATACATTTATGTGTGACTAAACCCACTGTAAGTTGAAATATCGTTTAAGTCAAAAATGTATTTAATACACCTAACCTACTGGACCTTAAACATGCTCAAAACACTTAGCCTGCATTTGGGCAAAATCATCTAACATAAAGCCAGTATAGTGTTGAATATCTCATATAATTTATTGAATACTCAAAGTGAAAAACAATGGTTGTATGGGTACTCAAAGTACAGTTTCTACTGAATGCTTAATACTTTCAGGCCATTGTAAAGTTGAAAAATCGTAAGTAGAATCGTCATAAGTCTGTATTTCTTCTATAGTAAAGATGAAATGGTAAAAGAATGTCCCCCTCAATAAAAATTGTGCAATAGATTTTTAACTAGGGTCTGCCTATTTAAATATTATCTGATTATTTTATGCATTTTTAAATGGAACTTTATTAAACATGATTTTGATACTGCAATCTCTTGTACATCTTTAAAACTCTAGATGAAAACTTTTAAAGAGAGTATTAGAAAGTTCATATAAGAACTAAAAGAAAAAGTACTCTTATTAAGCTTCTGTTTCCTTTTATCAGTTACATGTGCCACTGTTCCCTGCTAGTTTGTACATCGCATGGAATTGGATATACTTACATACTAACTACGAATTCAGCTGAAAATGTCCTACCCCAAATAATTTTTTATCCTGTTGCAACACAACACCATGGAGAAAGTATGTATATGGTGTTATCAGGTCCCTTTACTCGCACCTTGGGACTTTATTCTGCAGTCTGTACAGGCTTCCAGATATACTTGCCCACCCTCACCCTTTGCCTAGGAAGTACATTCAAAATTACAACTACTTAGTATGTACTTTTCTGGGGAATGTCCACAGCTTTCATCAGGTTTTCAAAACACTTGGCTGAAAAGAACCGTTGCTAGGTAACCATAAATGTTCTGGGTTGATTTTTAAGGCACTGAGGCAGAAAGTTAAGAGCATAGGTTTGATTGGGAAAGCACGATTTCTCTGTATTAAAGGGAAGTAACATTTTTGTATTATTTGAATTAAGTTCATTTTGAAGATCTTTTACATAGTTAAAACTATACTGGAGAGCAAATATATTTCCTGGGCAGCTGTCAAAATTTGGGATGCTGAACTTTGGTTGAAGGACTTATTTTGGGCCCATCCTTAGTCAAGTGTTTATATCTCCCCTTCCCCCTTAGAGAGTAGTATTAATTGGGGTTTGAAAGGAAGAGAAAATGTTAGAGGGAACCCAACTAATTCTTGAGATAGGAAAAGATCAAGAAGGAATAGAGGTAATAAATTTGACTATATCACACCGGTAGTTGATCTTAAACACCCAGATCAAATGTTAATAACTTCATTAAACCTGTTTTGTGACCAAGACACAATCTAATATTTCAAACCTTACCCATTTTCTGTGGCACTTGTTATGCTATATTGCAATTATTGTATCTGCCTGTCACTCTAAGGCCTCTTAGGATCTTTGGATACTCAGTATCAAGTACATTCCTGACATGTAACAGTTCACTTACCTATTTATTGGTACATTGCCTGCACTGCCTGTGGCATGACCCTAAGAGAAGAGAATTTTCTTAGGTATTTGTGGCTGAGAAGGGAGGATATCGTAGGGTTTCCTACTGGTCACTCCATAAGATTTGGGCTCCAACTCTCATGCCACCTAGAACTAGGGTGGTAGGGAAGAAAGCTTATGCTAATTGAGCATCTGGAAAAGAGATCAATTTTCCTGATCTTAGAGCCATGTTAACCATGTTTAGATTGACAGCATGTTTAGGTTACTGAAAGCATATGATGACATGTACACAGCCGTTCTACAACTTGCAGAATACTTGTGTTGTGCAAATAACAGATTACTCCTGTGGTCAAAGAAACCAGTAAGTTTTCAGGAGGCTTGAGAGAGCAAGGACTTACCTGTTTGATCTGGTTAGCTCACAGATTTTAATGCCCAAGAGAAGTGAAAGGTTGAAATGGCGATGGACTTTAACTTAAATTTTAGCTACTGCAATGAGAGCATTTTAAATGTGTGGGAGTTTCTGAAGACTAAGGATTAACATTTCAAGGTGTGATCTCGAACAGCATTTACTTTGTGGGTAAGTCCTGGAAACCATCTAGAAAGACTGATTTAAAAACAAAAATGTAAACTATACATAAAATTTACCACTTTCTTTTTATGTGTACATACAGTTCAGTGACATTGAGTTCATTCACATATTGTGCCACTATCACTATCACTATCATCCATCTTCAGAACTAACCTTCAGCAACTGAAGCTCTGTACCCAATTTTCTCCATTTCCCTCTTCCCCATCCCGTGTACTCTAGGAATCTAAGTGGAATCACACATTCGTTCCTTTGTGGCAGGTATATTTCACTTAGCATGTCTTCAGGGTTCATCCATGTTCTATATATAGTATGTGCCAAAATTACCTTGCTGTTAGAGCTAAATAACATTCCACATTTTGCTTATGCATTCATCTGCAGATGATACTTGGGTTGCTTCCACCTTCTGGCTATTGTGAATAATGCTGCCACGAACACAGATGTACAAAGACCTGTTTGGACTCCCTCCTTTCACTTCTTTTGGTTATATATCCAGAAGTGGAATTTCTGGATCGTACAGTGATTATTTGAGGAACCATCATACCTTTTCCACAGTGGCTGCACCATTTTACATTCCCACCAGCAATGCACAGGAGTTCCAATCTCTCTACAACACTTTAGCCCATCCTAATGGATGTGGTGTTTCACTGTGGCTTTATGTTTCCCTAATGACCAATGACGTTGAACATCTTTTCATGTACTTATTGGTCATTTGTATATCTTTTTTGCAGTGATGACTATTCAAGTCCTCTACCCAGATTTTAATCAGGATTTGTTGTTGAGTTGTAGTTCTTTAAATATTCTGGACATCAATCTCTCATCAGATGATTTGCAACTGTTTTCTCCCATTCTGTGAGTTGACATTTCACTCTGTGGATAGCCATCTTGTCTACTCTCAAAACTGTTACAAATAGGTAAAGAAAGGGAGGTCTGGAGCTTAGCCACCTACTCGCTTAGGCTTAACAAACCTATACTCCTAGGACACTCTAAGTGTATAGTATCCTGTGACTAGTGCACAGCTGACAATATGGGTATTCTGGGTACAAGACATCCCCGACAACCTGCAACTCATCTGGGCAAGGGATGTCATGAGTATGTCAAGTGCCTATCACGGTGCTGGACATGAAGTAGGGACTGTAGAGTTGTTGAATAAATCACAGTTGAATGAGTCTCAAAAAATGCCAATTTTTACATTTTATGTAGTGACAAAGTACTGAATAGCATTTATTATAAAATCACAACCTGCATAAATGAGTTGTCACATGTTACTTCATTTATTAAATAAGCACAGCTAGGAAATATTCTGGACAACTGGGCTATCAGTAGACAACAGATAAATCACTACATTTGTGGTGCATTAATTTCATTCAACAGCCAGGGAAGACAAAATAAGTAAACTGTGTCGGTAAGGACAAAAAATAGGGGTAAAGAGATCCAAGTGTATCTGCATTTTTAAATAGGGTGGCCAAGAGAGTTCCTTTTGAGCCAGAACATAACTAAACACAGACCTGAAGGCACTAGCTATGGGATTTGGGGGGCAGGGAGGAGGAGGAGCAGAGAGGGACAGATAGTGGGAAGGCCTAACATGGGAGCAGCCAGACTCCAGGTGCCACTAAGGAGGCTAAGAGGGCTGGAGCAGAGAAAGGGTCAGTAGTAAGGGATGAGATCAGGAAGACCTCATCTAACTGGGCGCAGGGGAGAGAGTCCTACAGGGCTTTGCATGTTTTTGTAATGACTTGTGTTTTTTTACCCAATGATGAAGCAAATTTATTTTACCCGTGACTTAAAGTGAAGGATGAAATATCACTTTATCAGAGTTTATAAAAAACCTAAAAGAATAAAAACTATCATATGGCTATGGAAGCCCATTAAGGACAACTGAATACATGCAAGCAAGTTTCAAATATTTTATTTTCTTATTCATACAGTATGAAGTTTTCTAAAGATCCCACAACATGACGTATCATGCAGAAGAAAAACTAAACATTCAACATAAACCACCCCCTCCCCTACCCACCCCAACACACAAACTAAAAAAAAAAAAAAAAAAAAGGAGAAAAAAAAAACCCCTCATTCCCCCAGTAAGGAAATAATGTTTGCACTATGTTTCTGTAACGCCAGCCAAGATATGCACAAGCAAGAGAAATAGAAAGCATTTGCTAAAATATTTGTAACAAATACTTATGTACAAAAAATTCACAAAAGACTAGTTCCCCCTTGAAGCAGAGCACATGGCAGTTGACACTGGAACAGATCAAACCACTGGCTGGGATTATAAGCCACGTACTGATCCAGAGGAAGAAAGTTACATGTAGTGGAGATTTTCAGTTTGAACATTAACATTTCCAAAGTTTGGCAACATTATCTTTTAAAATTATGCAAATTATGTAAACAAGAGGTACATTTTAAATTGATCTACATGC
>CAUYMX010013895.1:0-13728 GCA_963573855.1 Lepilemur septentrionalis | reverse complement strand
CCCAGCTACTCGGGAGGCTGAGGCAGGAGGATCACCTGAGCCCAGGAGTTTGAGGTTGCTGTGAGCTAGGCTGATGCCATAGCACTCTAGCCTGGGCAACAGAATAAGAGTCTGTTTCAAAACAAAAAAATAGTTACCTATGGCAGTTACTGGTTGTGAAAATCCAATTGTAGCATTATCTTGCCAATGAAAAACATAGCATTAAGAAAGCTAAGAGTCTCCTTATGGAGACAGGAATACTCCTACACTGCTGGTGGGACTGCAAACTAGTGCAACCTCTGTGGAAAGCAATATGGAGATACCTTAAAGCGATACAAGTAGATCTTCCATTTGATCCAGCAATCCCACTACTGGGCATCTACCCAAAAGAACAAAAGACACTCTATAAAAAAGACACCTGCACTCGAATGTTTATAGCAGCATAATTCACAGTTGCAAAGTTGTGGGAATAACCCAAGTGCCCATCAATACATGAGGGGATTAATAAAATGTGGTATATATATACCATGGAGTACTATTCAGCTGTAAGAAACAATGGTGATCTAGCACCTCTTGTATTTTCCTGGGTAGAGCTGAAACCCATTCTACTAAGTGAAGTATCCCAAGAATGGATGGACAGGCACCACGTGTACTCACCAGCAAATTGGTTTCACTGATCAACACCTAAGTGGACATATAGGAACAACATTTATTGGGTGTCAGGCAGATGGGAGGAGGGAGTATATACATACATATATATGGGTATATACATACATAATGAGTGCAATGTGCACCGCCTGGGTGATGGTCATGCTTGAAGCTCTGACTCGAGGGGGGAGAGGGGCAAGGGCAATATACGTAACCTTAACATTTGTACCTCTATAATATGCTGAAATAAAAAAAAATGGTCAAAAAAAAAAAAAAAGAGTCTCCTTATGAAGTCTTGTTCTGATGTCTGAGGAAAAGCCATTTACAATGTGGAAAGTGTCAACTCCTCATCCTGGTTTGCGGGATGCTGTGGGAGTAGCTTGGAGGGAGTGGGAGGGTCCAGAGGACGGTGTTTAGGACGTGCTTTAGCGTCGACTTCTCTGCCACTGTCCTCAGCATCAGCATACAGGAAACATACAGGGAGCTTTTAAAAAAACCCACGTGCCATTCTCAGAACACACACCTAAATGCAATATACCTTGATCAGCCTCCTTGGTAATTAGAGGAATGCAGATTAAAACAAAACAATCTCATACTTACCAGATTGAAGAAAATGAAAAGTCCAGTAAAACCATGTGGTTGCAAAGATACCGAGAGACGGGTGCTCGCCCCCCCTGCCACTGAACTGTGGAACTGACACAGACTATCCCTGAGAATAGCTTCAAAACAGCGAGTGTAATCATGTGCCTTTCTTTCCTTTTCCTTTCTCACATTCTTTTTTTTTTTTTTTTTTTTTTTTTGAGACTGAGTCTCACTTTGTTGCCCAGGCTAGAGTGCCGTGGCGTCAGCCTAGCTCACAGCAACCTCAAACTCCTGGGCTCAAGCGATCCTCCTGCCTCAGCCTCCCAAGCAGCTGGGGCTACAGGCATGCGCCACCATGCCCAGCTAATTTTTTCTATATACATTTAGTTGGCCAATTAATTTCTTTCTATTATTAGTAGAGACGGGGTCTCGCTCTCGCTCAGGCTGGCCTCGAACTCCTGACCTTGAGCAATCCACCCCCCTCGGCCTCCCAGAGTGCTAGGATTACAGGCGTGAGCCACCGCGCCTGGCCTTTTTTTTTTTTTTTTTTTTTGAGATGAGGTCTTGGTCTATTGCCCAGTCTGGAGTGCAGTGGTGCGATTATAGCTCACAGCAACCTCAAACTCCTGGACTCAAGCGATCCTCCTGCCTCAGCCTCCCAAAGTGCTCGGATTACATGTGTGAGCCACCACACTCAGCCCCCAGAAATATTTTTTTGTGTAAGGTTATGATGGCTCTTGTGCAAGTTGTCGTTTTTGAAGAGTCTTTTGTGATAGTTTTTGTTATCAGGCATTTACGCATGAGAACCTTCCCTTCACGGCCTGTCCCAGTTTTTTCTCTTTTTTTTAATACAGGTGACTCTACTTTGTGACAACTTTCACAGACGCTTGTAGGGAGTGAAAGTGTAACAATATGCACATGAATGACACACCTCAAACTCAGAAAAGTGGCCTGTCCACGGACAGAGTTAGCAAAACGGTTTCGGGTGTTTGGCTGCTTGTAGTGTTTTATTCTAAACCACAAAATGACATGCAGCAGCCACAGCGCATTGAGATCATGAGCTGCTCGGTGGGCACGTGCGGCTACACTGTTTTATTTCGGCAAATGTCAAGTATTTCATAAAGGTCACCAGACTCTGGACCACTGGCCCTGTCGCCCTTGGAGGACGGTGGCGAGTTTCTTCTCCTAAAGCTCCCCGGGGGTCCTGACTCCAGACGCCCCAAGGCAGGAGCCGCGTGTGTGTGGGGGGGGTTCTGGGGAGTTTAGGAAAGGTTCTAATCCAGGTGGCCACGAGCTGATACCGAGGCCCCGCCGCACCTGTGCGTGTTTCAGGGGTGCCAGGTGGGGGTGCAGCCCCGTCCGTGTTACTCACCCGAGCTGCATCCACTCACCTGCAGGCAACAGAGCGCCAAACGGCGAAGCCAAGACCATGCTCCCGTCTGCCTTCGGAGATGGGGCCGGCAGCCTTTTATAAGCATAGGGTAATGAGACCCGATCTGATTGGATCCTGCCACGGGGGTGTGAAGCCAGGACGCTATCTGATTGGATTACGCCATGGGGTGACGCCAGGGCACCTTCCCATTGGACCCTGGATCTTCCGCCAAGTCCGTCTCTTAATTCAGTCCCCGCTCATGGGCCCAGCACTTAGGTTCCGCCCGTGGGTGCGAGCTTGGTTTTTCCTGGCATGCTCAGGTTTCGTGACCTTCAGCCTGGGGGGGTCCTCGGCTACCGAAAGTAACTCACGCCTTTGTTCCCTGAAATTGAGCGGGACTGGGCTGGTGCGGTTACGCGGGGCTGAGGCGGAGCTGTGGGCCAGGGTGCCCGAGGGCCAGCCCCCGCCATCCCGGCCACCTGCCCTGGGCCCTGGGGGTGGCTGAGGACCCTTGGGCCCGGGCTGCCCTTCTGCCTCTACCCTGCCAGGCGGCATTTGCCGGCTCTGGGGCCCCCGGGAGTTCTGGCTCCAGGGGCACAGTGAGCTCCTCTTGAGAAATTAGGACGCCACCTCGTTTCCAGGAAGATGTTAAAACTGGGCTGATCAATTGCTTGAAATTTCACACTTAAAATAATCCATACCTGGTGCTTTCGTTGTCATAAAGTTTCTTTTATGGTCCTGATTTCGTGTTTGTTTTCACAAATTCTTATGATTTTTTTTTTTTTAGGGTCAGCCTTATTCTTTATTTTCTTTCTTGACAGAGTCTCACTCTGTTGCCCGGGCTGGAGTGCCGTGGCATCATCGTAGCTCACAGCAACCTCAAACTCCTGGGCTTAAGCGATCCTCCTGCCTCAGCCTCCCGAGTAGCTGGGACTACAGGCATGTGCCACCATGCCCGGATAATTTTTCTGTTTTTAGTAGAGACACGGTCTCACTCTTACTCAGCCTGGTCTCCATCTCCTGACCTCAAGCAATCCTCCTGCCTCGGCCTCCCAGAGTGCTAGGATTACAGACGTGAGCCACCACACCCGGCTACGGAGTGTTTTTTGATGGAGGTAAGTTTTAAATTTTGAGAAAATCTAGTTAATAAAAAAATTTTAAAAAACGAATTGTGCTACTTTTCGGCTGGTATTGCCTGTGATGTCTTTTCCCATTATTTTACTTTCACCTTTTTCTTTCTTGTAAACAGCATCTATCTGGATTTTTTTTTTTGGAACAAGCACCTCTTTATCGTGGAATAAAACAGGTATGTTTCTGCAAGTGGAGAGAGAGACAGACTGGCTGGCTGCCCCAGTGTCCTATCTGGATTTTTTATATTCACCACCAATATTTTTAGTTTAACTGGTAAGTTCATTCCTGTGTATTTATTGGAATCACTGATAGACTTGTTCCTACCATCTTAATTCATTATTTTACATGGTTCAATTACTTTCTGTGTTTTTCCCCCCTTCCTTACCTTTCTAGAATAGATATGTACATGTAGCCTCAATAAGATAAGACGTTCATCGATACCATCGAGACTGTTAATTCTGGGTTATCGTGGATACATTTTCTCTTTTCCTTTGGTGTTATCTATTTTTAAAAGATAACAGTAACCTTTAGCATGCTATTTGGTTTCTCTTGCTGAAGATCTCTTTTGCAACATTTTCTGTAACTGTCTTTCCTTTTATGTAAGAGTTTTATCTAAACTGTTTCAAAGGGTGTCAGAGATTGGAGATGTGCTAAGCCTGAGAACGCATTTATGTTGCCCTCATCCTTGAATGGCAGTTTTCTTGGATAGAATGTTCTGGGTTCTAAATTATTTTATTCACCATTTTAAAATATCACTTCATTGTCAGCTTGCATCTACTGTTGCAGTTGAAAAATCTGATAGAGCCTGGTTCTTCATGTTTTTTTCAAATGATTGGTGATTTCTGAAAACGTTAAATAAAGACGGGATGCAGTCCTCACTCCGCCTCCATAGCCACAGCCTGCCTCTCTTTAGAAGGTTGCACACTATCTTATTTATTTTTTACTTTTATTTGCTTATTATTATTATTATTAGAGATGGGTCTCACTATGTTGCCCAGGCTGGTTGTGAAGTGATCCTTAAGTGATCCTCCCACTCGGCCTTCCGGTGTGCTGGGATTACATGCGTCAGTCACCGCACCCGGCCTCATTATCTTATTTTAGACCTTGTGACAAGGATTCAGGGGTGAGTAGGAGGCACAGGTGTTGGAGGGAGGTGAATTGAGACAGGGAAGGGGCAGCAGCTGGTGTGTGCCATGACGTTTGGAGTTTGCAACTGGAGTTTGTATCCTGCTGGGGAGCTCTGAGGACCACGGAGCCGGGGCATTTATCCACCAGCTCCTGCCGACGGCTGGAGCTCCCAGGAAATCCCAGCCTGCCCTGTGCCGGAGCAGAGCTGGCAAAGGGATGCAGGCGCCGGAGGAGGAGCCCAGAAATGTGTGTGTGGCGCTCCATGGGGACCTGCTCCGGGCACCGAACTCTTCATCCCACTGAAGCACGTGGCTTATGTGTGACGAGAACCTGACTTTGTGTCGGTTTCACAATAGAAAAGAAGGGGCCGCGTTTGCCTGGTCTGGGGAGCGCGCGATGAGGGTGGAGTTGCGCTGGTTCCTGCAGCGTGCAGGGACTCATACTGGAGAACAAGGACCTGAGGCTCCTGGTGGAGCAAACTGTGGTGCTGGTGTCAGAGCACGAGCTTGCAGGTGCCGCTGCACTCAGGGGAGCAGGGCTCGAAGTCTAAGTGAAGAGTCTTAGACTTCGTTCTGCTGTCAGTGGTTTGTCAGCCTGAGCAAGTGTCAGAAATACCAGTGTCAGAGATTTTGAGAAAGTGTCAGAGATTTTGAGAAAAGCTGATAGGCTTGTTAATAGAAGAGGCACCCAAGAAGCATTTGAAAACTAGTCACCTTTCTTGGTCATTGGGGACATGCTATTGAAAATATGCATGGGAGCTGGGCTTGGTGGCTCATGCCTGTAATCCTAGCACTCTGGGAGGCCGAGGTGAATAGATCGTTTGAGCTCAGGAGTTTGAGACCAGCCTGAGCAAGAGCAAGACCACGTCTCTACTAAAAAGAATAGAAAGAAATTAGCTGGACAACTAAAAAAATATATAAAAATTTGTCCGGGCATGGTGGCGCATGCCTGTAGTCCCAGCTACTCGGGAGGCTGAGGCAGGAGGATCGCTTGAGCCCAGGAGTTTGAGGTTGCCGTGAGCTAGGCTGACCCACGGCACTCTAGCCTGGGCCATAGAGTCACACTCTGTCTCAAAAAATAAATAAATAAAATATGCAGGGGGGTGCATTTTGCACACCTTGGGCTGGCAGGAGCTAAAAGTGTGACTTTACCTGGTGCTGGGAGGACCCAAAGAGGTACATGCTCTCTACACCGGGCAGGGTGGAGACCGGTCCCGCCTCCCCGCAGGGTGAGCCGGCTGCGCCTGTGCAGTTGTGGACGAGTGACCTCTGCCGCGCAGCCTGTGTGCACCCAGAGAAGTGGGCCCTGCGGCGCTCAGTTTAAATGGAGATGCTGTTATGTTTGTGGTGACGGCAGCCCGGAGGCAACCTGAAAACTGTTCAGCTTCAAACGAACAAAGCAGCTGTGGCGTGTCACTCTCGTGAGCCCCACTGCAACAAGTAAAATGCTCTCACCGGTGATGTTGCTCTCAACACAGATGGGTGCAGACATGTTAATTTTGGTAAAAAATGGGATGTCATGCACGATGGAATGACAGCCTGGGTCTCCTCACCGTTGCAGCTCTCCTTGTGGGCACAGAAGCAGCCCTCCCTTCCTGCACGGGGGAGGACAATGGGGAGACAATGTCCCTTCTCCAGGGGACCATGGCCAGCCCCTTCACGTCTGAGGCCCAGGAAGAAGAGTAGCAGCCTGGGTGGGCAGGGGTGGGGGGACGGGAGGATGCATCTGGGTCCATTTGCCTGAAGTCCCTGTGACACGGTGTTCTTGGGGGGCTATCGACCTGGCTGTGAAGTTGTTCCCTCCTTGGAGCCTGTGTGCTGCGGCCTGTCGTCATGGTGACATGCCCAGTGGGGCACAGACATGCTCTCGGCCTGCAGCATTTATGGGTCTCTCTAGACGGAAGCCTGTGACTCAGTGAGTGGCCTTAGTGGACAGGAGCAGACACAGGCGCTGCCTGCTGGTGCACGGGAGGGGCTTCAGGGAGACCTGGCAGGGAGGCGGCATCTCTGTTTTCACCTTGACCAGTCTGTACGTGGCCCCCTCCATGCCCAAACCGGGTTCCGCAGTCCAGGGGAGAGGAAAGGAACAGCTTCCTGCTCTCTGAGGCCCCGTGTGGTCTCTCATCCTCTGCGCCGGCCGGTGGGCATCTTGCCGTTCCTTGAGGCTCCTCAGCTCAGCCTTGATGCAACCCGCACTTGGGCTGGAGACCTGGAATGGGAGACAGAGGTCCGGCGGCCGCCGTTGCCCATGGTCTAACCTCCTCTTGCAACACCATGTGGGGGCAGAGGTGGTGCGTGTCCAGGAGGGAACCCAGCCTGGCAGGTTGAGGGTCTCAGACACAAAGGTTTCACGTCCCTCCTTCAGTGCGCCAGAATGTCACAGCACTTTGCGTGAAACAAAACCCGAGTATAGCTTGGTGGGAAATTCAACCTCCTTTTCTGCGGGTTTCAGTCCTATCCAGGCACTGCCCGTGAATCTTAGAGCAAAACACTTAAGGAACCTCACTCTGTCCCACAGGGTGTCCTTCCCAGGGCTGGGGGGCAGGCCTGGAGGGGCCTTCTCCAGGCACCATGCGACGTGCTCAGACCAGGGTATTAAACAACACGTTGATTCTCTCCCAGACTGGAGGCTGGCAGCCCGAGATGAAGGTGTCACAGGGCTGGTAACTCCCGTGGCCTTGGCTGGCAGACGCCGTGTTGCCTCCGTGTCCTCACGGTCGTCCCTCTGTGTCTATGTCCTCATCTCCTCTTCTTATGGGGACACCAGCCCTACTGGATTAGAGTCCCCCCAAAGTAACCTCGTTTTACCTCAATCTCTTCTCTAATGGCCCCGTCTGCAGATGCAGTCATGTCCTGAGGTCCTGGGGGGCCACCCCGGGGCGCTGGGAGGGACGTTTGTCCTCCCTCTGTGTCTGGGTCTCTCAGTGCACGCGGCCCGCACTCTTGGCACGATGTCCCAGACCCTCAGACTCTCCAGAAGGGGGTGAGCCGCCCTCTGTGCAGTGCAGAGGGGCTGTGCAGGGGAGCCCACGGTTCTCCCTCCCCGACTCCTTCACAGCTTCAAAGCCACGGCGCAGTGCAGTCCCGCAGTGACCCGCCCGCCACACGTGCATCCACGGACCTGGCCTGGGCTCAGAGGCTCTCAGTCAGAGGGGCTGACCAAGGCACGGAGCCAGGCCACAGGGACACTTGTCCTAGTTTGGGTGCCTGGCACCCCAGCCCCTCCTGAGCTTGGGGAGTCCTCCCTCAGGAGCCTCAACAGGGCAGGATCTCCATAGCCCCTGGTGATCTCCGTCCCTCCTGCCCCAGCGAGGGTCGCCCACGACCCCATCAGCCAAGGGAAGGACGGGCTGTGCTGGGACCCAGGGAGCAGAGGTGGGGATGGGGCTTCCTGGGCTGGGCTGCAGGGTCAGCCGCGTCTAGGTCATTGCCACAGTGGGGGCAGCTGTGGTGGGGCTACACCCAGGTCCTGGGCATGTGGCCCCTAGCAAGGAGGCAGCGGTGACAGCTTGGTCCCCTCCCTTCTCTTCTCTCACTCTTTGTCCCCACATAGGGAGGACGATGTGCCCCTGGGACCCCTTACGTCCACTGAGTCCATCACAGCCTCCCGCCAGCACCCCTGAGATCCTGGCTACATCCCTGGCCTCCCCGCCTGAGCAGACTCTCTGGGAGACCACGCTGTCCCTGCCACTCTGGGTGACAACATGCCCCAGAAAGACTGGGCCCCAGCATGCCTGCGGCCCTCTGAGAGCCTTTTTCTCTGGCCTGGGGTTGGCGCCTCCGGGAGCCTCTGTCCCAGTTAGTAACCGCTGTCCCTTTTGCCATATTGAGACTGGTTCTGGGGCTTGGGGTGTCATCAGCCATGCCGGCTCCAGGCCCTCGGGTGACGGGTGCCTGAAAGAGCAGGGCCGTGGGGGATGCGTCACAGCCATGCGGGCCACCAGCCCCACCCGGGGGCTTATCCTTTCTTCCTCGTGCTCATCACCCTCTCCAGACTGCGGGGTCACAGTCCGTGTCCGTCACCGACAGGACACCAGGTCCTCCTGCCTCGCCCTCGACCTGCCCCACCCTTGTGGGGGGCCAGGTGTGCTTGTGCTTCCTGGGCTGCCTCAGTTTCCACCAGCCCCAGCGAGGGGGACCAACCTGGCACAGACCCGGAGTGGCTGCTGGCCTGAGCCCACTGCCTGTGCCAATGCTGGGGTCCCCGCTGTCCTCGCCGGGCCTCTGCCAAGATGCTGTGGCTGCTCCTGGCCCTCCTCTGCCTGGGGGGCTTTGTGCCACAGACCCCAGGTGAGTCTGCCCCGCCCGAAGCCCTGGCTGCCCCAGGACCCCACCCTGCTCTGGCTCCCAGCCCATCCCGGGTGGCGTGGGGCCCGTCCACCCGGGGGGCTTTGCCTGCTCCCGAGCTCCGGGTTGACCCTCAATGGGTCCCCTGATGGCCCCTCAACTTGCTCCTCAGAGCCCCGCCTGGGATACGAGCTGGTGGGCATCGTCAGGGGCTGCGACGTCTCGGCTGGAGTTTCCCCTGGCAGGTCAGCCTGCGGTTCTACAGCATGAAGTACGACCAGTGGGAGCACATCTGCAGGGCTCCCTCATCCACCCTCGGGGTGCTGACCGCTGCCCACTGTGTCTAGCCGTGAGTGGGGCCACACCGTCCCCTTGGCTGGGTGCAGGTGGGGTTGGGGCAGGGTCTTGGGGCAAGACTTCTGGGGGCCCCAGGATTCAGGGGAGCCCCGGCTCTGAGCATCCGGCCTGACTCTGTCTGCCTTGCCCTCACCCCAGCCTGGCTCCCCGGGGGCCTGACTCCAGCCTGTTCCAATTTTCCAGTGGTGTTTTTAAAAAACCTAATTCCTTCTCTTAAATGCCTTCCTGCTTAAATAATGAGCCTTTTGCTTTTGCTTTGTTGGTGTTAAAAAAAAAAAAAGAGTGGGTCTGGTTCCTGCCCCCTGTCCCAGGGACACAGCCGTTCACAAAGCGGCCGGCACCCCTGCCCTGCAGAGACGCTGACGACACCCTGTTCTGATCCCGATCCAGGCCCCCAGTGTTTTATCACGAAAACTGTCAAAGATGTGGAAAAGCTGAAAGGGTTTTACGGTGACTTCCCTAAACCCAACCCCTTAGCCCTACAAGCCCCAAATCATTTAACAATGAGCTAAATTCACACAGCACAGACTTCACCCTGCTCGGGCGCACACCGCGGTGGGTTACAGCGTAGTGTCCACAGCCTGCGTGTCCGAGGACACTTCCGACATCCGGCGCCCACCGCCCGTCCCGTCCCCTCCCCGTCTCCGCGGTTTGCCTGTCCTGGACGAATCATGTAAACAGCAGCGCGCCTGCCTGGCTTTGCATCTGGGTTATTTCACTGAGCATGATGCTTACCGTGACTGTTTCCCCTACAAGGACCTGAAACCGCATCCCCACCGTCTGCTGCCTGCCCTCTCTGTGAGTTGCCCCGTGTTCCGGGGGTCTCCTTGGGGACACACCCCTCTGCTCCACCTCCCACGATGCCGTAGGACTGTCACCTGCGGCGTGTCCTTCTGGGAAGGGCTCCCGGGTTCCAGGAGCCGAAGTCAGGGAGGCGTTGGCCGTCCCACCGCGGTGCCTGGCGAGCAGCTGGGACACGTGCTTGGAAACACGTGCCTGTGTGTCCAAGTCCTCCCCCGAGTAGACGCACCGTGGAGCCGCCACTCCCCGCCAAGTCCCAGGGCCGCTTCGGCTGGTGCCGGCTCCTGAAGCGAACACGCCTCTTCCCAGCAACCCCGATCCAAGTCCCACAGGAAGTGCTGTGGGTGCCGCGGCCCCTGCCTGTTGTCCCATGCATGAGGGCCCCCGGGCTGGCATCACAAAGTCCCACAAACTGGGGGCAGAAGTTTATTCTCAGCTCTGGTGGCTAAAGCCCAGAACCGAGGTGTCTCGGGGCTGGCAACTTCCGGAGCCCCTGCAGGAGATCCCGTTCCCGGCCTCTCCCGAGTGTCTGGTGCTGCCGGAGTCCTGGCGTCCCCTGGCTTGTGACCAGGTTGCCCCAGCCTCTTTCTCTGTCTCCACCTGCCACTCCACGCCTGGTCTCCCCCTTCTCTCGTAAGGACACCCCTTTGGAGGCAGGGCCTCCCCAACCTAGTACGAGCCCATCTTGAGATCTGTAACTTGGTTACCTCTGCAAAGCCCCTGTTTCCAAATGAAGTCACATTCACAGGTGTGGGTTAGGGCTTGGGTGTGTCCCTTTGGGGGCACTGCACACCCCACCACGCTGCCCAGCCGCCCCCCGGTGCATTGTTCTCCATCCGCTGTGCGTCCCGCGCACCGTGCAGACACCGGGGTGGTCCCCTCTAGAGCCTTCGCCACACGAAAATGCCCAGTTTAGGCTGACCACACACCTGACTCCAAACAGGCGCTGCACGAAATAGGCAAGTATAACCGACACTTGTCAAGTGAGACTCGGATGTCCCTGCCTCTGCTTGGGACAAGCTCAGGCCACCTGGCCCGGAACTCACCTGGGCCCAAGTCTCCTGCTTCTCCACATCCCCACAGCCACTGCCCAGCTCCAGGTCACCCAGGAAGCCTGGCCACGACCACACCCTGGCCTCAGCCTCTGCCCACTGTGGCCCACACACCTTGGCTGGGGCGGCTTGCTCTGATAGGCCGCCAGCCGCGCCTTGCCTGGCCCTCCTGGACCCTGCGTTCCTGACAGCTGAGGACAGAGGCTTGGGGGGTCAGGCTCTTGGGAAACGAGGGGGCAGGGGAGGGGGGAGCTTGAGGGAAAGTTCCCGCCTCAGAAGTGCGGGGAAGAGGGAGACCCCGGAGGAGGGAAGGTCCGAAGCATCGTGGAATCCTGGGGCATGCAAGGACATCCCGGGATCCAAGGCCTCCTCCTTGCCCTGCCACGAATGACCTTGCCAGGGAGGGGACAGCTGCAGTCAGCCAGGAGCTTGTCCTCATGTGACAGGCCAAGTCACGCACAGGTGGACTTTCTGGGCTGCCCTGAGAGCAGAAGCCACTCCTGTCCCCAGCCTGTGGTGGTCAAGCGACCAGCCCCAAGGGTCTGTGTGCCACCTGCAGGTGCCGGCTCCTCTAGAAACCAGGGCCTCTGTCCACACAGCCCCAGGCTGCATGGCGGGCAGGGCCCTGCTGGGAGCCCCTCACCAAACTCTGCTCCAGCCATCGCCAGAATCCTCCCCTGCCCGTAACTCAGGGCGGAAACACCCTGAGTGCAGCGTCGCTGCTTTATTTAAGTGAATTAATGAGTGACAGAGTGAATTGGCAACTGAGTGGATGGAAAAGTACCTGGATAAGTCTGATGACCGGCAGCTGCTGGAGGAGACGGAAGGAGAGCGAGAGATGGGCGGATCCTGGATGGGTGGGGACAGGTCCGGTAGATACTTTGGGTCTTGGGCTCTTCCCGACAAGGGCTCCCTGCTTCAGTGCTGTCTGGAGCAGTTGCCCCGCCTGGGAAGAAGGATGTGGTGGGCACTGCACTGTGGGGCTGCCCCACCCTTAATCCCATTCCCAGCAACTGCTCCACCTGGGGCAGGAGGGAACTTCCCAGCCAGGCGTGATGGGATTTAGAAAGTGACCCAGAGTAACCTAAGGGTAATTATGAGTCGTCAGCTTGACTCTGCATCGTGCTCCACCCCCTGCCCAGGTGGGCTTTCTTAGAGGGAGCGCCTGTGTGCAGATGGCATTTTGAGGACACCTGTTGATCATTTGATAACCTCCCACAGCTCCCCAGCGCCCTCCCCCGGACTGGGCCAATAAAAGGAAACAACCCGAGAAGTCAGAGTGGGTGAGTGGCTCCATCTCTGGTCACTCGTCGAGACAGACCTGCTTTATTCTACAATAAAGAACTGCTTGTGTGAAACTGCTCTTGCCTGAGGTCACTCTGTCGTGTTGGTCTTGCTGGTGATTATTCCAAGTAAGGAGCCAGGAGACCCGGATAATAGTCTGGAGTCTGGACTTGACACTTTGGTGTGTCTGGTCATTCTTCGGCCAAGAGCACAAAAGAACCCAGGGCAGACTCCCCCTTGGTGGATGGGTGGGTGGCTGGGTGGATGGATAGGTGGATGGATTGATGGGTGGGTGGGTGGGTGGGTGGATGGATGGGTGGATGGGTGGGTGGATGGATGGGTGGATGGGTAGGTGGATTCAAGGGTGGGTGGGTGGCTGAGTGGGTGGATGAATGGATGGGTAGATGGGTGGATGGGTGAGGCAATGGGTGAACAGGAGAATGAATGGTGGGTTGATGGGTTACAATGGCACCCTGGTCAGCCACTAGTTGGTGCTGACTGCCACCCACTGCGTTCCCAGGTGAGTCCTGCTTCCCACACTTGGGGAGGCCCAGTGCAGCCAGACGGGGAAGAGCATCGATGTCTCGGGCAGCACCTAGCCCACGCCAGGCCCAGGGTCCCACACGACCCTGCAGCAGGCGGCTTGAGTCCCACAGCCTGGGGTAGCTCCAGCACCCGGTGCTCCCCTGGGATGTACCTCAGACGCTGCCTGTTTTCTTTAAAATGGGGAAGATGATGCAATTGAATTATCGGACAGTACTCGAAAGTAGAAGTTTTTAAGGTGCCAAATGCTTTAGATAATACTTCACATTTTGAACATATATTAATATGTTTTGCTTTTCTCATAACGCAGCAGGTGACTGTGCATCACACTGTGTGGCATCTAGCACGTGCGCGCATGTCATCTGTACCCCATGTTACGCATCACCGCACAAGCCTGTGCTGTGTCATCCATGTCCGGTGCTGGCCAGGGGTGAAGGCAGCACCATGACCTGGGACCGGGGAGATCGCTGGGAACAGTCTTTCTAGAAACGACGTGGCACTGCCGTGGGTGTTCTGGGGACTCTGCCCTGAGGGAGATCTCAGATGAAGCAGCTCTAGGAAGACG
>CAUYMX010013894.1:0-10368 GCA_963573855.1 Lepilemur septentrionalis | reverse complement strand
ATATACAAATTAAGAATCCAATATAGTATAACAACTATTTATATATTAATAGTATTTACATTGTATTAGGTATTGTAAGTAATCTACAGATGACTTAAAGTATATAGGCACTGCCTGGCACAGTGGCTCATGCCTGTAATCCCAGCACTTTGGGAGGTCAAAGTGGAAGAATCATTTGAGGCCAGGAGTTTGAGACTAGCCTGAGCAACATAGCAAGAGCCAAGCTCTACAAATATAAGAAAATTTAGCCAGGCATGATGGCACATACCTGTAGTCCCAGCTACTCTAAAGGCTAAGGAAGGAGAATCACTCAATCAGCACTCGAGGTTTCGAGGCTGCAGTGAGTTATAATTGCACCACTGCACTCCAACCTGGGTGACAGAGCAAGACCCTCTCTCTAAAAAAAAAAAAAAAAATGCTTATCTATATTCAATTTTAGCTCTCCTAAAATAGAGGAATTATATTTTCATTAGGTGATGTTTACAGTGTGATGTTCACAGCTCCCTCCAACTCTTTCTGGATCTGATATGAAGCCAATACTTTTCACTATTACTAAAGAAAAACCAAGCAAGAGGAAGTCTGAGGGGCAGGAGTGGATCAAGTATGCATTTATTTGTAATTCTATACATTGAAAATTCTAACTCACCTCTCTCTTTCTAACTCCTCTTGAATCTGCTGGGAAGAAAGATAGCATAAGAAGGAGAAAAAATATAATTCCACTCCCAAAACATAGGGCACCCCATTTGCTTCTTTCTTACTTATGTAAAATAATTGGGTCTGATACTAATGGAGAGGATGCACTCCAAAGCCTTTTTGTTTTGTTTTTCATAAAGAGCAGAAACAGCCACCTAACTCCTAGCATGCCATTTGAGCTAACTCGAGACACAGCACATTTCTAAACCCCTTCAACCCATGATTTTCTCTTCACAGGCACATCTCTTCATGTCCCTCTACACACTCACACATACTCATAGTTCCCTCTATGAAATGTGTCATGAAAGAAAAAAGCTATCAAGATTGTATTCTAAAGAAGCAGAGCAGGAATACTAAGCTTTACCCTTGAACTCTTTGGGGTTTTCATTTGTTTCCATGTTTCCTGCCAAATCCTCACTTAAAGAGGAAGAACTCACTTCTTTGAACATCCCTCCTGTGTCTGGGACGCTGAAGCACTTCTTTTGACTAATCAGTTCCTTGTGCCAGCTTGTCCCATGTGATTGTAACACTGGGTGTCATAATCAAGTCTGACCCTCAGCTGGCCTTGAAAGTGAACCCGTTTTGTGTACCATGGTAAGAGGCACAGTTGGTTTTGATACAAACCTAATAACTAAAGAGTAAATTTGAACTTAGCCAGTGAAAGGAGAGGAGGCATTGCCTGCAAAGAGCCCAAATTAACTCCTGTCTTTCATGGGGTGGAGGGTCCAAGAGGAGAAGAATATGCCTTACTGTCTGCAGAGACCTGAAACTAATAATTGCCACTACTTATTGAACACCTTCTATGTCCTAGCAACTTTAGACACATAATCTCATTGGATTTTTTAGAACAATCCTGTGAAGGAAGTTGTACTTTCAGCTCCAAAAGTCTCCAGTGATCACTAAGGGATAGCTAACTTTGATTAAAGCAAGAGAAAATAGGAGACTGGGGCCCCATCAGCTTGCCACCCTCCCCCATGGCCCCAGTGAAGTTCCTTAGAACTCTCAGCACTCTATGAAACACCATTCAAAAAACTGGGCAATTCTCCTCCCCTCAGTGCACTTTCTTCTCCTCAGGTTGGGCCTGTGTTGGGTCTATCTGGCCTCTCCTTTTTTAAAATTTATTGAGTTGAAATTCACATAACAGAAAATTAACCATTTTAAACCTAACAAGTCAGTGGCATTTAGTACATTCACGATGTAATACAACCACCACTTCTATGTAGTTCTAAACTATTTCCATCACTCCAAAAGGAAACCCTGTACCCATTAAGCAGTTTTCCCCCTCCTCCCATCCCAGCCCTTGACAACCACCAAGCTGCTTTTTGTCTCTATGGATTCATGTATTCTAGATATTTGACATTAATGAAATCATCATCTGTGACCTTTTGTGTCTAGCTTCTTTCATTTAGCATGTTTTCAAGGTTCATCTGCGTTGTAGCGTGTATCACTACTTCACTCCTTTTCTATGGATGAATGCTATCCCATTCTATGGATGTATCACATTTTGTTTATCCATTCATCCATTGATGGACATTTAGGATGGCCTCTCTTCTCCATCCTCCACATCTTGTAGTCATGAAATCCTTTCGATTCCGTCTGTTGAAGCAAGTGGGGCAGAACCATGTAATCTGTAGGAGACTAGAGTTAACTCATGGGAACTCTGGACCTGAACCTGTACCATCTTCTAATCCAGTGATTTTAAACCAGGGGCAATTTTGCCTCTCCCTCCGCATAGGGAAACTTGGCAATGTCTGGAGATATTTTTAGTTGTCACAACTGAAGGTGTGCTATTAGATCTAGTGGGTAGAGGCCAGATATGCTGTTAAACATTCTACAACACAAAGGAGAGAACCCGCAACAAAGAATTAATTATCTGGCCCAAAATGGTGCCAAGGTTGAGAAACACTGTCAATATAATCTAAGAGATCAGCTGAGTTGCCAGAGATTCCAGAAAGATTTGATCAGATGGACAACTATTCATGGATTTGATTACTTTGTCTTGAACTTGTAGTTATGTATCAGACACTCATGGATTCAACATACATACAATGGCCAGCTATTTATGAGCTAGACTCTGGCCTGCCTCAAAGTATTCACAGCCCAAGTGTCATATAAAACCATTCATTTAAATACTATACATGAGATGTTATAAAATGAACAAATTTCCTTCTAGGGGTATAAGGTTTTTGAGGTTAGTTCTTCAAATTGTGGAAACACTAAGAAACTCATTACTACATCTACAGTATATTACTGTGCTAGTATAATTTCAACACAATAAACCATCATATTTAATTTGGCATCCCTGAATTTACCCATTCCCACTCCTATGGCTTAGTGTCCCAGACCTCAGCTAATTGTGTAAAATATTTCACAATGGACTCTCTAAACCTTAACTCCCATCCTTTTAGAATGAATAGATTCCCTTTCTTTTTAAAAGTTAGAAAAGCCATACTTTTTCTTGCCTTTATACTTCTTTTTCTTGTGATGGTTGTTCTGTGTCCTTTGAGTTTTCTTGGTGTTTGTTTTAATTGCAAAGGGAAAATTAAATGGCAAGGAAGAACAAGGAGTCATATTAAAACACAAATTGTTAGCACAGGACATGTCAAAACTGCCTCTCCACTCTCTACCCTCTGTGAAAGACAATTACATAAACGGGTCCCCAGGAAATGCAAAATGTCAACATCTACCACCCTCCCTTTGCCCAGATCCGTGCCACAACGGTTTACGATTCGGAGGAATTCTTGCCTGTTTAGGCCATACCCTGTGTTATTGTAAAGTAGACAGTTAGTCCTGTTGAGATTTATATCATTTATTTTACTGCTATCATGGGAGATTAAAAATTAAATCATAATTTTAAATATTTTCATAAAGGTTAGGTAGGCATGTTTGATTTCTTTATTGCTTCACTGAATGTCAGAGGCTAGAGTGTTCACGGAGGACTGACGGTGAGGAATGATGATATTTATGAAACAAATGTCACTAAGTTTACCTTTGAAGAAGATGAATTTTGGACTCTACCTACAAAATTATGCACAAATTAATTCCTATGATAGCAATTTTTCCCACACAAAGATTGTTGTACCCTACTTTAAAAACCATGACAACAAAATATGTCTAAAACAATGAGTGAGTCCCGTTACAGGGTTTCTTCTAAGCTGGGCACATGGGCAAGCAGGCCACTGAATGTCAGAAGGCTCCTTAAAAAGCTCTTGCTTGCTCCCACACCTGAGAATAAGCAGTGAGGCCCTCAGGAAGACTGTAAAATGTTTCTTCAGGGCCCAAATCTCAAGTTTCTATATTCTCTGCCCCTAGAGGGAAAAGTGAAAGTCAGCCAGTACAGGACCCATGCCAATGACAGAGCCAAAGCATTTAACAAGTCTGGTCACATGAGGTAAGGATGAAAATCCCAGAGGGAGCTAATTCAGCTAGAGAGTATGGAGCCTCAAAGCAAAGGCAATTTTTGGGGAAATGTGTGTGTGCACGCGTCTTTGCTGCAGGACTTCTCAGTGCCTTTAATATCCTAACGTGCACTGTGACTATCTAAGAAAGAAAAATTTACTCCATAAACATATTTGACCACCTATCAAGGTATGTTCACATCTTGTGGGACCTATGGTTTCATGGAACATGGTTTGGGAAATGTTGCCACAGACAAATTATGTCTAGAAGTCAGCAAGGCATGTGATGAAGTTCTCATAATATCCCTGCGAATAATACAGAGTAATGAGAACTGGATGAAAACACTCTTATAAGACTGCCAGATAAAATACAGGATGCCAAATACTGTATGAGACATGTTATACTAAAAAGTTATTATTTATCTAGTATTCAAAATTCAAATTTAGCTAGGCATCTGGTTTTTGTTTTGTTAAATCCAGCAAACTTACACTCTTGATGAGGCTTGTGAGTCTCCTGACAAGTATAATTTTTTCTGTCTTCACAAAATATATTTCATTCTTTACCAGCAACCCATCTTTCTACTACCATGAGGCACAGTCCAGAAATTGATACTGCTCAACATTATGAACGTGGTCTGTTAACTTCTTTTATGCTCCATTCTCTGCCTAAGTCATTCTTTTATCCTATGGAAGAAATGAAAATGCTAACTGTAATCTCAAGCCCTTCAAGTTTCACACTCAACTTTAGAATCACTGAAGAGACAGTTGAGTCTCTTTTGATTATACCATTTGTTCCCATGTGAATCAGCAGATGTGGGTAGAGGTCAGCAAACTTCACAAATATTGGCAGACTCTGTTCTGGGGCTGTATACTCCAGGAAGGAGGGATATTGCGGCGATCCTACATTGCTCTCTGTGCTTCTCACTCATTCATTTATTGAACAAATAGCTCCTGATCACCTAGCATACCCCAATCACTGTGCTAAGCATTGGGTATATACAACAGCTTAACAAGACAGACATGGTCCCTGCCTGCATCAAGGTTACATGCTAGTAGGGAGGGAAGAAAAGAGAAACAAGTAAATAAAATAGATCATTTCAGATAGTTAAGTTAGATAAGACAGATAAGTTAGATAAGTTACTATGAAAGAAATTAGAGGAATACAATACAGAGAGTGACTGGGCTGAGGAGATGGTGCTATGTTGACAGGGTGGTCAGGGTAGGCCACTGAAGAAGTTACTTACAGGCTGAGGCATGAAGGACAAGGAGTTAAATATGCCAAGAGCCAGGGGAAGAGAAATCCAGGCAGAACCCAGGCTACAATGCTTGTTCCTGGAATAATAGGACCAATGTAGATATGGCCTGGTAAAAGCATCCAATAACTGCCAAGATGCCAGTCCCGAGCCCTGCTTGCTTCCATACTCTTTCCACTGAAGGACAGCAACTTAAAGGCTGAAATGAAAGAACTAGTGCTGAAAATAGATCATGAAGGAACAGAGAAGCAAATGGCATTTGACCTCTACTGCCATTTAATAATGGAGAGAAAACACAGAGGCAGTGGCTAGAGAGTGATACTTTTATCACATATAACATTTATTTTCAAGGGAGTTCTTTCCTGTAAGTTCTTCTCACCTAAAACCTACTGTGATTTTTCAGATTCCCCTTCCCTGGCTTGTTGCTTGAGGAAAATATGCAGCAATGTTTTTTGGACTCAACACACAGACCAGATGATTTGGCTCTGCAAAGTGGAATGAAAATGATTCTCAAATCATTCTGGGACGTTTCCTTCCCTGGAGCAGATAGCAATAATAGCAACAGCAATTAGTCCTCAACTCACACTTAAGCTCATCTTAGGTTTGAGTTTTTTACACTTATTTTTAAAATGACTCCCAAATTACCTCCTTTCTGAGATGACAGAATAACTGTTTTCTCCTAGTTTGCTGTGGTTTACTACGAAGTTGCTAAAAGTGAAGAAGGTGGCCAACTGAAAACTTGAGTGTCAAATACCACAAGTAAGAGATGCAGACTAACTAACATAGGCTTTTTCCGAGGGATATTTACAAAATGTAACACACAGACTGTAGGCAAGATATAGAAAAGAAGATAAAAGATTCAGTGTTTTAATTATGTATGAAAAACAAAAAGTTACTTTAGCTTTCAGATAAGAGGAAAAGGAGTTATTTCTGCGGTGCTTTTAAAGATGTTTCAAATAGGAAAGGAGAGTTTGGAGACTCTTAGGAGGCTGGTTACATGTTTTCCAAGAACCCTTTTGGGGTAGCAGCAACTTAGTGAACTTACTATCATCTGACCTATTTAGGCTTACGGTCCCAGAAGACTTACTTTGTCAGTATACGCAGAGTAAATCCAATTCCCCCAAAGTGGTCTCACTGCTCATTCAACAGTGTTTATTAAAATACTTCTAGTACCAGACTCTTGTGTTCTAGGTACTAAGATGCAATGGTGGGATACAGATATTATCCCACCTTCTGATGAGCACATTCTTTCTTCAATGAGGTTTGTACACTTATAACCTACATATCTTTGATTTCACAGGCATGTGAGGGCACACAACCCTTTAATGATGAGATCTGAGCATTCATCCCACGTAACTGCAAAAAATCTAGTCTTCTACCAAATTCCCCTCCCTAGGAATTTTTGAGTCTCTAAAGATACTTACATATTCCTTAGATCCATCCTCGTTATCCAGCACAGTAGGTACTCAGTAAATGATTATTATATGCATGGATGAATTTTGATAATCCCTTACCATTTAGGTTTATGAAGCACATTCGTGGTTCTTTGGTCTTAATCTCTTACCATGTGCTCTGCAGAATACATGGCATAATGGGGAATAACTGAGGAGTAAGTCATTTGTGGAAAACATACATGTCCACATGTGACACTTAGATAGCTACGAATTCAAATGAGCGATATAGCAAGCACGCAATCTAGAAGAACTTAATGGGGCACTTAGTAGCTAGGTAAAGCCTCACATTTGGGAATGGGAGCTCCTAACCTAGCAAAAGGAAAAGTTTATAGTTTGGGTTGCACATGGTGCCTGAAGCCCAACTGTAGGACCCACCTGGCTGGAGCGGGACGCTTGGTGGGGAACAGATTTGGAGAGGTCAGATGGGGCCAG
The DNA here is from genome assembly GCA_963573855.1 of Lepilemur septentrionalis. Lineage (NCBI taxonomy): Eukaryota > Metazoa > Chordata > Mammalia > Primates > Lepilemuridae > Lepilemur > Lepilemur septentrionalis. The sequence continues at coordinate 3,138 of CAUYMX010013894.1, read as the reverse complement.
GTTAAATGCCAGGCTTTTCAGTGCCAGGTTCAGGAGTTTGGGTTTCACTGGCAGACGGGCAGGAGCCATTTATGAATGGTGTTTATGCAGAGAGAAGCATAATGATATTGCTAGCATTCTTCTATTAGGATTGAAAGAGAAGATAAAATCAAATATTTCAAACTTCACTGATAACGAGAAAAGTGGTATCACTGAAGAAAATGAGATTTTTATTTTCCCCCTAAAGGGATGAAACTTGTGTAACTTTAGGAAAAGAGTTGTTGCAAAAATATTCGGGGTTAGAAAAATTCAGAATGCCTTTTGAAAATAAGTGATCTCGGCAAAGAGAAGAAAAGCAAATTGGTGGAAAGTCTCAAATCTCAGGTTGCACTAGATTCCTAAATCAACTTTGTCCTGATATATCTTTGCCACCATTCTATCCAGTTCAACAAGAATCAGGTTGTTAAGTATGAAAGGTCTGATTTCCTGAAGTACTAAAACATTTCACTCTGACACTTCTTGTTTTATTTTTATTGTGAAGGTACATGCTCAGTCTTTCAAGCACATGGTTTGGCTTGTGATTATCTTTCAAAAATTTTTTTAGAGCAATTTTTGTGAAACCACGGATAAGTCAAAAATTGGTGTTATTTTTGAATATGAGTTCTGTCGTGGAACCAATGTGGCGCAGACAGCTCAAAATATCAACAAAGTTTTTGGGAAGGATGTGGCTGATGAGCACACAGTACTTCGATGGTTTGAGAAGTTTCTTTCTGGTGATTTTAATCTTGAAAATAAGCCACGTGGGCAACATGAGACCAAGGTGGATAATGATGAGCTGAAAGTAAATCCATCTCAACCTATGTGTGAATTAGCAAGGTTGGACGTTACTGTTCCAACAATATTGGACCATTTGAAACAAATCAGCCAGGTAAATAAGCTGGATAGATAGGTTCCATGTGAGTTAAATGAGTGTCAGAAGAGAAATTGTCTGGAAGCTTCCTTTTCTTTGCTGTCACAACATAAAGGCAAGCCATTTCTATACCATATTATTACATGTGATGAAAAATGGATTTTTTTGGACAATCACAAGCTTTCAGCACAATGGTTGAATAAATATGAAGTGCTGAAACATAGTCCAAAACCAAATATTCATCAAAAAAAAAAAAAAAGCTAATGGTGTCTGGTGGTCCAGCACTGGTATTATGCACTACAGCTTCATGAAACCTGGTCAGTTGATTGCAGCAGATTTCTACTGCAACCAGTTGGATGAAACAATGAGGATGCTTGCGCTTAAGCAGCCGAGGTTGGTCAATACAGACAGGCCAATCCTCTTGCAAGACAACACTCGACCACATGTTGCACAAACAGCGCTGCTCGAACTACAGCAGCAGGACTTGGAAACTCTGTTATCCACCGTATTCACCAGACCTTGCACAAACCAACTACCACTTCCTTCCAGGCTTTGGACCACTTCTTTCAAGGAAAAATATTCCATTTTCAACAAGGTGTGGAGAACGAATGCCTTTTGCAATTTCATTGCCACTTGCTCTCCAGGCTTCTTCACTGCTGGCATAAACAAGCTACCATTGAGATGACAAAACTGTGTTGATAGTTTAGGTGCATACTTTGATGCATTGTACTGCTTCTTGTTTGAGATATCATAAACTACACTTTCAATTCGAAATCTGACATTTCATATTTAATGACCTAATACTAACTGAGTACCTAGTATGTACTGAGATCTATGTTAGGCACTCCGAGTATTGAAAAAAGGCACAGAGCACATAGCATGGTCCCAACCACCAGGTAGTGACAATCTGGTGAATGATGCTATCATTATTGAGAACCTGCTATTTGCCAGATACCTTGCTAAACGCTTCTCATGAATTTAATCCTCTCAACCCCCCCTAACAGGTAGGTATTAGTACCCTCATTTTGTGGATAAAGAAACTAAGATTTAAAAGAGATTAACCTAAAAAACTAAGCTACTTGCCCTAGGTCACAGAGCCAGCAAGCAACCAGTGGAACCAGGATTCAAATTAAGGTCTATTTGATGTTCTTGCTGTTAACTAGTACCTCATTATCCAGGGCTTACATGTATTGTTCCTTAATTGTTTTATGCAAAATAATACCGGTCAGCACTTGTCATTCCTCTTTGTGGTCTTGAGTGCTTTGCTTGACTGGAGGCAGGTTCAGCAGGGTAATAAGATGTGCTATAGAGTATTACCTTGCAATGACCTTTCTAAGGCCTAAAAGTGGGTCAAGCGGGAGATAGAGGGTGTCACAAAATTTCAATCCCTCTGTACCTTGATTCGTTTCTCCCTCTCCTGTTATCAATCTGCACACACTTTCTAGCACCTTTTTGGCTCTGCTCTTTCACTTTGACCCATTGTTAGACAACCTAGACATGTAGCCTATATGTTTCAGTGGTCTAACTTGAGCCAAAGCTAGAATGTATAATACTTATGGTGGGAGCGGATTGCATGCATGTCCCATACCTAAATATCAGTTCTCTCAGTCAGGCTCTTGATAAGAACCACAGCAGACAATTCAAGGTTATATTCACTATGAAGCATCTGGAGCAAATGGTAGTCTACTTCAGTGGCTTCCAAATTTTAACACAATCAGTTTTTTTTAAAAAGCATATACCCCCGCAAAAAATTGAATATGAGTTTATTTACAAATTATACATACATACCAAAACTATACTCACGTTATATACATGATATAAACTTAAAAGGATGAGAAAAAATAAAATTAGCTTTTAAAAGATTATTTTTTTATTAATGGTTCAAAAAGTTTTATGCACACTTAAAATTATTCAGCCTAAGGCCAGGTGCGGTGGCTGACGCCTGTAATCCTAGCACTCTGGGAGGCCGAGGCAGGTGGATAGCTCAAGGTCAGGAGTTCAAGACCAGCCTGAGCAAAGAGCGAGACCCCGTCTCTACTTAAAATAGAAAGAAATTAATTGGCCAACTAAAAATATATGTAAAAAATTAGCCGGGCATGGTGGCGCATGCCTGTAGTCCCAGCTACTTCAGAGGCTGAGGCAGAAGGATCGCTTGAGCCCAGGAGTTTGAGGTTGCTGTGAGCTAGGCTGATGCCACGGCACTCTACAGCCCAGGCAACAGAGTGAGACTCTGTCTCAAAAAAAAAAAA
>CAUYMX010013891.1:0-21073 GCA_963573855.1 Lepilemur septentrionalis | reverse complement strand
GCTGAGACAGGAGGATTGCTAGAGCCTGGGAGCTTGAGGTTGCAGTGAGCTTTGATGTCACCATTGCACTCTGTCCTGAGCAACAGAACAAGCTCCTATCTACGAAGAAACCCAGAAGAACCAAATAGAAAATCTTGAGTTTGAAAGTACAATAACTGAAATGAAAAATGCACTTGATAGTTTCGACAGGATTTAGCATCTTTAAGAAAGAATTAATGAACTTGAAGGTAGGAAAATTGAAATTATCCAGTCTTAAGGGAAAAATAACAATAAAGGAAAGTGAGTAAGCCTAAGGGAACTATGGGACATCAAAAAAGGTACCAAAAATACATATGCAGAAGTCCTACAAGGAGAAGAGAAAGAAAAAAAGAACATTAGAAGGTGAAAATGTCTCAGAATTTTCCAAATTTGACAAAAATAGAAGATTCAAATAAAGTCAGAAATTGAGGCTATTCCAAACTTACAGAAATAGAAACAAATTTGGGAATGATAATGGATCATTGAAAAAGAAAAAAAAAGAAATAGAAACAATTATAAGGGAATACTATGAACAATTATCTGCTGACAAATTAAATAACCTGAATGAAAAGGGCAAACTCCTGGAAACACACAAATTACCAAAACTGACACTAGAAAATATGAACAGATTTATAACAAGCAAAGAGATCAAATCAGTAATTTAAAACAACAAAAACAACAGCAAAACCTTCTAAAATAGAAAAATGCAGGACCAGATGCCTTCACTGGTGAATTCTAGGAGAAATTTAGAGAATTAACGCCAATCCTTCTCAGACTCTTCTAAAACATTAAAGAGGTGGGAATACTTTCTAACTCATTCTGTGAAACTGGTATTATTCTGACACCAAAGCCCTAAGACACCCTAAGAAAAGAAAACTATAGACCAATATCCTTCTTTATGAATATAGATTCAAAATCCTCAACAAAACACCAGCAATTTAAATCCAAGAACATATTAAAAGATTATACAATATGACCAAGAGGAAATTATCAAAGGAATGCAAGGGTGTTCCAATGTAAGAAAATCAATCAATACATATATCATCATAATAGAATGAAAGAAGCAAATTGGGTCAACCCAATTGACACAGAAATAGCATTTGAAAAAATCCAGCACCTTTTCTTGATAAAAACAGTAAGAAAACTAGTAATAGAAGGGAAATTTCTAAACCCACACCTAGCATTATACTCAATAGTGAAATACAGAAATCTTTCCCCCTAACATCAGTAAAAAGACAAGTATGCCTCCTTTCACCACTGCTCTTCAACTTGTGATGGAAGTTCTAGTTAGAGAATAGTTAGGCAAGAAAAAGCAAGAAGATGTGTACAAATTAGAAAGGAAGAGGTAAATCTTTACATGGATGGAATGATCCTATATCTAGGAAATTAAAAAAAAACTTTAAAAAAATGATTAGTGCTAACAAATTAATTTAGCAAAGCTCTAGGTACAAGATCAACACAAAAACTCAGCAGGTTTCTATATACCAGTAATGAACAATCTGTAAAGGAAATTAATAAAACAACATCATTTACAAAAGCACCCTCAAAATAAATAAATAAAATACCTAGGAACAAATTCAACCAATAAAGTGAAAGACTTATGCACTGAAAACTAAAAAGACATTGCTGAAGAAATTTAAGAAGACCTAAATAAATTGAATGACATTTCATATTCATGGGTTTGAAGACTTGATATAGTTAAGATGGCAGTACTTCTCAGAGTTATTATTATCTAAACAAGAGGACATTGGTCTGAGGCTCTCTCCATATGAGTTTCTACATGATGAATTGCAATCTAGCTTGATACGTAAACAAGATGAAACCTAACTTAGGAGTCTCAATTTTGTAACAGACAGCAAGGTCTCAGCAAATGACAGGCAGCCAACTGATCAGACCAGTTGGGTTAATGAGTCAAATGCCTAGCATAACCAATCAAGCTATTTCTGTACTTTATATATATATATATATATATATATATATATATATATATATGTTCTATTTAAATATTCACTGCCCACATTGCAAAGCAGAATTATGAACCTCTTCTGGTCTGAATGCCGCCCAATTCTTGAGTCATTCTTTGCTCAAGCTCTGTTAAATTTAATTTGTCAAAAGTTTTTCTTTTAATACCATTCACAGATTTAGTCCAATTTCTATCACAACCTAAAATTTCAACAGCCTTTTTTCAGAAAGGGAAAAAGAATTATCCTCAAATTTATATAGTATTATAAAGGGCTCCCAAGATCCAAAACAATCTTGAAATAGAATGAAGTCAGAAAATTCATATTTTCTGATTTTCAAACTTACAACAAACTTACAATAATCAAGAAAGTGTGGTACTGGCATAAGGAGACAAATAGTTCAGTGGAACAGAAGTGAGAGTCCTGAAATAAACCTACAAATGATGCACAATTGATGTTCAACAAGGGCATCAAGTGGGGAAAATGATAGTCTCTTCAATGAATGGTGCTGGGACAACTGGTAATAAAATATAATAACATTGGACACCTACCTTACTCCATATAAAAAATTAACTCAAAATAGGATAATGGCCTAAATATATAAGCTAAAAACGTAAACTCTTAGAAGAAAACATAGGGGTAAATCTTAATAAATCCTTGGCTTTGGCAATAGATTCTTAGATACTACAATAAAATAATAAATGACAATAACAAAAATAGATAAATTGGACTCGTCAAAATTAAACACTTTTGTGCATCAAAGAACATTCTCAAGAAATTGAAAAAACAACCTATAGAATGGGAGAAAATATTTACAAATCATCTATTTGATAAGAGTCTAGTATAAAATATATAGAGAGCTACTCAACAACAAAATTACAATCCAGCTGAAAAATAGGCAAATGAATAGAAATTTATTCAAAGAAGATATACAAATGGCTGGCAAGACGTGAAAGAATGCTTAAAATCAGTAGTAGTTAGATAAATGAAAATCAAAATCACAATGAAGTACCATTTCACACACAATAGAATGACAAAAAGAAAATAGGAAAATAAGTGTTCGTGAGGATATAGAGAAATTGGTACCCTTGTCCATTGCTAGTGAGAATGTAAAATGGGAAAGCCACTGTGGAAAACAGTTTGGTGATTCATCACAATGTTAAATAAAATTACCACATGACATATCATTTCCACTCTTAGGTATATACCCAAGAGAATTAAAAACAGGTACTCAATAAGTATATGTACATGTATGTTCATAGCAGCATCATTCACAATAGCCAAAATGTAAAAAACATCCCAAATACTTATCAAGAGATGAGTGGACAAACAGAATGTGGTATATAGAGATAATGGAATATTATTTAGCCATGAAAAAAGGAAGTAGTGAAACATGCTACAATATGGATGTACCTCGAAAACATTATGCAAAGTAAAAAAAGCCAGACACAAAATTTCACATACTGTGTGATACCATTTATATGAAATATCCAGAATAGGTAAAGCCATAGAGACAGAATGCAGATTGGTGCTTATCAGGGACCAGGAATGCAGGGAGGATGGGAGCAGTTGTTTATGGGATAAGAGGTTTTCCTTTAGGGTGATGAAAATATTTTGTAACCAGTTAGAAGTGGTGGTTGCACAACATTTGAAATGTGCTAAATAAACACTACTGAATTGTTCACTTTAAAATGGTATATGTTACACAAATTTCAACTCAATTAAAAAATACTCATTCAATGACCCAACAACCCTCAGAAGAAAAATGTTCAGAAGAGGTTTCTTCTCTTTCCTCAACTTCCATGGATCTGAGGTAGAGGCGGGACTTACAGCTATTTGCTATCTATATGACATGCAAATGTTTCACTTATAGCAGTGTAAAAATTGAAATTATTGGTGACAGTTTTACCACTATATTCCCAATTCATCTCCCACTCTTCCTCCTCCTTTCTATTTTAAACTATACCTTTTTTTTCCTTCCCTAGAACTGGTGCTTAGAAATATTTGGATTATGCAATGCACACATCATTTTGTAATGCTCATGTAAATACAATGCTCTCATGAAATCCATCCTTTATACTTCTGCTACTGAACTTATATGAGATATGATGAAAGCCTAAAGTTTTGCAAGAGATATGTTTATAGTAGAAATCAGTCAGATTAGAGTGGGATGGAAAGGAAATAGGAAATATGTAAGCCATTAAAGAGGTAGAATTGACAAGAGTTGACAATTGCCTTTATTTTGGAAAATAAATGAGTAAGGAAAGGGTGATTGGCTAAAGAATTTTGCCATTAACTTAAATCAGCAATTCAGGAGGAAAGCCGGATTGGGCTGGGGCTGAGCTATAAATTTGTTCTTGAATGTTTTATGTCTGAAATAGGTGTGATTCATCTGGATATATGTGTCTAGATTATAGATTATAAAGCTCGAGACTTCAAGAGAGGCATCATTGTGTGCATGGATATATGTGATATCACTCAGAAAGAGAGTACATATTGAGAAGGGAAGAGTACTCAGGTAGAGTACTGGGGAATGCCATCATTTAAGGAGCAGGCAGAAGCAGAAAAGACCAAAAGGAAACCTAGACACCGTGCGTTCAGGTCAGAAAAGAAATACAGGGAGAAAAGTCTTGAGTGGGTGATAGAGAAAATAGTATTTTAAGAATGAAGTGATAAAAACTTTAAATCAAGTGCTAAGTGATACAGAACAAAAATTAAGAGAACACAGAATAGAAATCCTAACAGTGACATAAATGTGGGAATATTTACTTTAATCTTCAAAGATATAAGTGATACAATGCAGTAAGAAAGTAAATGGAAGATGAAGAAAGACCAGCATTATAGGAGAAGAAATTGAGGAAGCAATATGTGAATAACCTTGAGCCTGCCACTCATTCAACCTTGATTGACTGGTACATGAAACTATAGGTCTCTAAATACTCTAAGCAGTAAATCACTTTGGATTCTGAGATGACCTGTGGTTGGTCATATGATAAAAGGAGGGATTAACACATTTTGTTCCAACATTTTTCTTACATTCCTGTTGTTTTATTAATCTGCAACTAAAATAGTTTTAGGAGTTTGACTAGAAGGGAGAACACTTTTAGTAATTTAGAAATTAGACAAATCACTGCTGTACATTACTATTTAGTTCCCATAAAATGATGCTATTGTGTAAATTTAAAAAGTTAAAAACCTGGGATTTGTGGTTTCAATTTTAAAAAAGAAAAACACACCAATCCTGTAGGGGAATGCAATAATGGATGGCTGTTGGGAAGGGCAGTATCTGTACTATCCAAGCATGTCTCCTTGGATTGGGGTTCTGAGGCACATTGAGACATTTCCGTCTGATCCAGGTAGGCTTGGACCGCTAATTCACGCTTTATAGTGAATGGAATGTAAAAATTCCTATAGAATAAAATTAAAAGGCAATTTAATTATCAGATGTGGAAAAGACAAGAGTAAAATATGACTTATGAGCCCAGAGCTAATGTTAGAACTTCATAGAACTTTGCCAAACCCAACCATCAGTAAATTTGGTCATTTCCATCCTGTTCTCTCTTTAAGGGGTTTGGTTGCATTTTGGTGAAGTTATTTAGCTCACTGCGGTCTCCCTTGTAACACAGGACCACAGCTCCGATGAGAATCCTCTCCTGCTCCCCTGAGTGAGTCAAGACAGCCAGGAAAGAGGCACCCTCTACCACTGTGACTCACCACACATGAGACTGAGCTGGTGACCCGGGTAGGGAGCCACTGCATGTCCCTTACATGTGGACCTGGTGTTAGCCAAGGTTGGTCAAACCACCAATGCCACATGTCAAATTAGGCCTCTGACTTGCAAAGCTGCCAAGAAGTCATACAGAGGTCATTGGTCTATTCTTCCCAGCTATGTTTGTAAAATTTTCACACAATGTTTATGTTGGCAGAACAAAGCTCCTAAAGATTCTAGTGGTAATGTGTGAGGAAGGGCCAAAATAATGGCAGAATATCCAGGAAAGCAATGTTTACCATTATCATTAATTATTTTCAAGGAAACTTATCCATGTTACTTTTTTGGCTTATTAGGGTTTTCTTAGTCTTTTGTAAGCATCTGTAACCTGATGCCCTTTCTGTGTTAGAAAAGGAATTCAAGTAAAACCACTGTTTGTGATTCTTAACTTTTGGCAGCATCATTGATGTGAAAGTTTATCCATAATATGCTATCCATAAAGTTGCTTTTTTACAAAAAGGAAAATAGTGTAGACATTATAACGATCAGTATTTATTCTTGGTGAACTTATTCACTATAAGCAGGAACTGATAGAGTTATTGGGATATTTTTTTGTTTGCTTGTTGAAAAGAATTAGTCTGTTTAAAATTTAGGGAAAAGAAGATTGGACTTACCTTCCACCTTCTGTCTCTCCTTCTCTTTCTCCCTTCCTTCCTGCCTTTCTTCCTCCTCTTTTTGCTAGAAATAAGAAAAGAAAAATCTAGAAAACACAGTTTTCACATTCACTTCTATTATTAATGTTGGGTTCCAACCACTTTAAAGAAAGTTTGTCTTTTGCAAGAGGCTCATTAATACCTGGTTATAGCAAAGTGGACAGTACTTAGGCAGAGCTATTACCTATATGAAAATAAATCTGCATAATATGTTGATTTCAACTTTCAACTTTTAAAATACCTCATCACTTACATAAGTAATACATGAATGCATACTTCTTGCATAGATGTGTGGTGAGTGAAGTGTAAAAATTTTCAAGCACACCTTTTTCTAATCCCCCCCAAAAATGACTACTGCTAACCATTTAGGGTACAGCCTTCCCAAATTTTTTTCAGTATTAGTATATGCATTAGCATTTGAAATAAGTTCCCTAACAAGTAAAACACATAGGATATAATTTTAAAGTATTTATTTTTGTTTCACATTGTTTCCTTAAACAAGCTTAGCAGAAAATTTCTTTCTTGGCCAATGGATTAATACTGGGCATGTCTATTGACTTTTCTGCTCATTCCTAGTTAACACTAGGTTGTAGATTACAGTCCTATACAAGAAATTAGAATGTCTAGTCTTCTTTATTGATCAGCATTTCAGTCTCCTCTCAAAGGAAAGCCATACCCCTTCTCTTAGCTGGGCCCTTTCCTTGTGGACGACTTGTTGTCAGATAAAAGGGTGCTGTCAGTTTCTTCCCTCTTTCTAACTGGCTTCCTTCCCCACTCTCTAGCAGTGATTTCTGACACCACTGGAGTGAGAACTGGAGGGGTGGAGAATGGAGATGAAAGAGAGATGGAGGTGGGAGTCAGGTAGGAAAGGTAATTATTTTGATGTGATTTTGTAAGATAGCTCTGTGATCTTTGGGCCAGCATGTTTTGTTTTGTTTTAATATGTTAAAAAAAAACCACACCACATAATATAAAATTTATCATCATAACCATTTTTAAGTATACAATTCAGTAGTCTTAAATATATTCACATTGAGGTACAACTGATCTCTAGAACTTGTTCATCTTGCAAACTGAAGCTCTATACCTGTCAAACAACTCCCCATTTCCCCCTCCCCTCAACTTCTGCCAACCACTATTCTACTTGCTGCTCCTGTAAGTTTGACTACTTTAGATACCTCATATTCATGGGATCATACAGTGTTTGTGTGTTTGTGATTGGCTTATTTTGGTTAGCGTGAAGTCCTCAAGGTTTATTTATTATGGTAGAATGTAATGAGATTATTTTTCTTTATTAAGACTAAATAACATTCTATTGTATGTTTATACCACATTTTCTTTATCCGTTCTTCCTGTAATGGACATTTGAGATTGTTTCTGCCTCTTGGCTATTGTGAATAATGCTGCACTGAATATGGGCGTGCAAATATCTCTTCAAGATCCTACTTTTAGTTATTTTGGATATATGCCCAGAAGTGGGATTGCTGGATCATATGAAATTATATTTTTATTTTTCCAAGGAACTTTATACTATTTTCCATGGCAGTTGCACAATTTTATGTCCTTACCAACAGAGGACAAGGGTTCTAATTCACCACATCTTGACAATGCTTATAATTTTCTGGTTTATTTTGTTGGTTTGTTTTTAGTGATATTTCATAATGATTTTGACTTGCATTTCTCAAATGATTAATGATGTTGAACATCTCTTCATATGTTTCTTGGCCATTTGGAGAAATATCTATTCAAGTTCTTTACCTTTTTTAAATCAAATTATAGCAGGTTTTTTTTTTCATGTTGTTGTTGCTTTTGAGTTTATTGTTGTAGTGGTGATGGTCTGTATATATTTCAGAATATATAAAATACTTTATATATTCTGGATATTAGCCCCTTATCAAATATATGATTTGCAGATATTTTCTCCCATTCTGTAGGTTGCCTTTTCACTTTGTTGATTGTTTCCTTTGATGCACAGAAGTTTTTAATCTGGATGTAATCCCATTTGCCTATTTTTGCCTTTATTTCCTATGCTTTTGGTGTTATAACCAAGAAATCATTACCAAATTCAGTATCATGAAGCTTTTCGCCTGTGATTTATTCTAGGAGTTTTCAGGTTTAGGTCTTATGTTTAAGTCTTTAATCCATTTGTAGTTATTTTTTATATACTGAGTAGCTTAAAGGTCCAACTTTGTTCTTTTGCATGTTGATAACCAATTTTCCTAGCACCATGACACTCTTGTCGTAGATCATTCTGTATCCACAAGGGTTTATTTCTGGGCCCTCTATTTTGTTCCATTGGTCCAACTGCATGCACAAGGGTTTATTTCTGGGCCCTCTATTTTGTTCCATTGGTCCAAATGTCTTTATGTCAGTATGACAGTTTTGATAACTGTAGCTTTATAATGTTTTGAAATTGAGAAGTGTGAGGCCTTTAACTTTGTTCTTTTTCAAGATAATTTTGGCTATTTGGGGTTCCTTGATTTTCCATATGAATTTTAAGATTTTTTTTTGTTATTTCTGCAAAAGATGCCATTGCTATATTTCATAAAAATTGCAATGAATCTGTAGATTGCTTTGGGTAGTGTAGACATTTTAGCAGTATTAAGTCTTCCAATCTGTGAACATGGGATGTCTTTTCATTTATTTGTGTCTTCGTAAATTTCTTTTAGCAGTGCTTTGTAGTTCCCTATATAGAAGTCTTTCTTCCCCTTAGCTAAGTTTATCCTAAGTATTTTGTTTTTTGATGGTATTATAAATGAAATTGTTTTCTTAATTTCCTTTCTGTATTGTTCCTTGTTAGTGTGTAGAAATGCAGCTAATTTTGTGTATTGATATTATATCTTGCAACTTTACTAAATTTGTTTTTTAGTTCTAACATGGTTCTTTTTGTGGAATCTTTAGGGATTTCTACATATAAAATCATGTTATCTACAGACAGAAATAATTTGACTTCTACCTTTTCAATTTGGATGCCTTTTATATCTTTTTCTTGTGTAATTGTTCTGGCTAGAACTTCCAGTCCTATGTTGAATAGAAGTGGTGACAGTGAGAATACTTGCCTTGTTTCTGATCTTAGAGGAAAAGCTAATTAATGAACAGTTTGGCTTTTTTGTTTTGTTTTAGAGGGAGTTAGCTTTATTGAAGTATGATTGACATAAAATAAAATTCACAAATTTTAAATGCTAACTTGATGACTTTGAGAAATATACTTATCATCATAATACAGAATATTTCCCCCACCTCAAAAAGTTTCTTTATGCTCTTTGGAATCAATCGCTTCGACTATCCCCTGACCCTGGCAACCCCTGATTTGATTTCTATTACCATAATTTTTTCTCTTCTACAATTTCTATAAATGGCATGATACTGTATGTATTGTTTTGTTTTGGCTTCCTTCATATAACATAATACTTTTAACATGAATCCATTTTGTTTTGTATCCACTCTTTGTTCCTTTTTATTGCTGAGTGGTATTCCATTGCTGAGTGGTATTTATTGCTGAGTGGTATTTTATTGCTGAGTGGTATTCCATTGTATAGATGTACAAAAGGTTTGAGTTATTTGTGTAGTTTCACATTTGGATGATTATTAAAGTTGCTATAAACATTTATGTGCAGATTTTTTGTGTGAACACAAATTTTCATTTTTCTTGGTTAATTGTCTAGAGTGGCTTGCTGGGATATGTAGTAAGCATTTTTATAACTTTATCAGAAACTGCAAAACTTTTTCAAAATGACTTTACATTCGCACCAGCAATCTATGAACCTTTCAGTTGCTTAAAATCCTCACCTCACTTGGTATTATTATATTTTTAGAAATGTGAGCCATCAGAATATACGTGTAGTGGGATCTTATTGTACTTTTAATTTGCATTTTCCCAGTTACTAAGGATATTGAAGCTCTTTTTAGGTGTTCATTAGCCATCCCTGAATCTTCTTTGCTAAAGCATGCATCCAAATCTTTGCCCATGTTTTAATTCACTATGCATATTCTGGATATAAATCCTTTGTCAAATATAGGTGTTACAAATAGTTTCTTCTATTTTGTGGTTTGCCTTTTCATTTTCTGAAGACTGACTTTGAAGAGCCAAAATTGTTAATTTCATGAAGTTTATTTTTCTTTTATTGTTTGTGCACTTTGTATTTCCATCTAAAAAATATCTTCCTAACCTTAGGTTACTAAGATTTTTTCCTATGTTTTTCTCAAAAAAATTTTACAGATTGAGCTTCATTTATTTGTACATGGATATAAAAATATTTAGCACTATTTGTTGAAAGGATTATTCTTTCCACATAGAATTGTTTCGGCACCTGTGTTGAAAAATCAATTGTCAGTATGTGCTTGAGTATATTTTTGGATCTCTATCCTGCTCCAGTCATCTTTATGTCTATCTTTATACAAGTAACTATGTTTTGATTATTGGAACATTATATCTTTATAACATGCTTTGAAATTAGAAGGTGTACATATTCCAAATTTGTTATTCTTTTCCCAAATTGTTTTTTTTATTCTATTTTCTTTGCATTTCTGTATAAACTACATAATCATCTTGTTAAGTTTAAAAAATCCTGCTAGGGTTAAGTTTAGGATACATTGAATCTACAGATTAATTTGAAGAGAACTGTTATCTTAACAATACTGACTCTCCTGATCCATGAACATTCAACATAGGTCTCTGGAGATTCAAGTTATTGTATGTATCAATAGTCTGTTCCTTCTTTTTATTGCTGAATAATATTCCATGATATGGATGTACCCCAGTCTGTTTAACTGCTTACCTATTGAAGGACATCTGAGTTGTTTCCAATTAAAAGCTATTATAAATAAAGCTGATATAATGATTGGTACACAGGGGTTTTGTGTGAACATAAGTCTTCATTTCTTTGATATAAATGCCTAGGAGTTGCTCCGCATCATCATCTGTATTTGGTGTTGTTACTATTTTTATTTTACTCATTCCAACAAGTATACAGTGATATCTCATTGTGATTTTAACTTATATTACCATGATGGCTAGTGATGTTGGATATCTTTTTTTTTCCATGTTTTTATTTGCCATCTGTATATCCTCTTTAGTGAAATGTCTGTATCTTTTACCTGTTTTCTAATTGGACTGTTTGATTTTTTTTTTTACTAAGTTGTGAAAGTTCTTTATATATTCTAGATACTAGTCATTTGTGATATGTGTGGTTTTCAAATATTTTCTCCCAGTCTGTAGCTTTTTTTTTTTAATCTTCTTAATAGGGTTTTTCTCAGAGTGAAAGCTTTTCATTTGGATAAGGTCCAAATTATTGATTTTTCCTCTTAATGCAATGTGCTTGTTTTGGTCAACTCTAAATATTCTTTGCTAGCCATAGATCCTAAAGATTTTCTTCTATGATTTTTTTTCTAAAAGTTTTGTAGTTTTTTATTTACATTTAAGTTCATGACCCATTCAGTGTTACATTTTGTACAAGATAGGAAACAGGTTTTTTGTTTGTTTGTTTGCCTATGGATGTCTAGTTGCACCAACACTATTGGTGAAAAGGCCATCTTTCCCCCATTGAATTTCTTTTCCACTTTTGTCAAGACCTGTTAGGCATATTGTGTGAGTCTATTTCCATGTACCCTATTTTGTTTTGTTGTCTGCCTTTTTCTCTACCAATATCACACAATCTTGATACTGTGGCAATATCTTAAAATTGGGGAAATTAATTCTTCCTGCTTTACTCATCTTTTTTAAAAGTGTTTTAACTACAACAGGGGTAGAGACTGACTGATACCTATCTAAAAAATCAACTGAAACTGTGGACCTCCATGCTGTGAGCAAATATTCAGATGCTTTCCAACAAAAAGCAGACACAACAAAGTCATTAAAAGGTTAGTTAACTTTAAAATTAACAAATAGTTTTCATTTTTGAAATTATTAAGTACATAATAGCTAGATTTGTTACAAAATAATGTACATTTTTGAGTATATCTAATTGAAGTTTCTTGAATGTGGCCTTATTTGATTACAGTTAAATTAATATGGCCTTCCAACATGATAAGGTTCCCCACTCCTGACCTAGAATGTTCCTTTGTCTTTCCATTTAAATTTTAGAAATATCCTATCTATATTTACAAAGTCTTGCTGGATTTTAATAGTAATTGCATGAAACCTGTTGTTAATTTATGGAGAATTAACATCTGTTCTGTATTGAATCTTCTAATCTATGAACTCTCTATGTCTCTCCATTTAGTTAGATTTTTAAAAATTTCTTTCATTAACACTGTTTTTTAGCATATATGCATATATGTCCTATACATGTTTTGTTAGATTTATACCTAAATATTTCACTTTGATGGGGCAAATGTAAGTGGTATTGCACTTTAAGTTTTCATTTCCACGTGTGCAGAACCAGAATGTAAAAGTAGAGTTGACTTTTATATGTTTATCTTGTATCCTGTGGTTTTGCTAAACTCACCTCTTGGTTCTGAGAATTCTCTTTTACTTGGGATGTTCTACATAGACAGTCATGTCACCTGCAAGTAGGAACAGTTTTACTTATTTCGTTCTGATCTGTTTGCCTTCTATTCCATTTTCTTGCCTGATTGCACTCACTAGTCATCCAGCAATATGCTGAATGAGAATGGTGAGAGCGGACATCCTTGAGTTGTTCTCAATCTTAGAGGAAAGCATTTAAACTTTCAACATTAAGCATAATACAAACTGTAGATTTGGGGTAGGTAGTCTTTATCAAGTTGAGTAAATTTTCCTCTATTCCTATTTTTCTGGGGTTTAATAATATCATGAATGGATATTGAATGTTGTCAATGTTTTTCTACATTGATTGCTTTGATCTTGTGAGCTTTTTTTTTTATTTTTAGCCTGTTAACATGCTGGACTACGTAGATTGATTTTTGAATATTGAATCAGCCTTGCTGTATTGTATTTTAATATTGAAACCCACCTGATCATAACATATATAATTCTTTTTATACGTTGCTTAATTCTACTTGGCAATATTTTGTTAAGGACTTCTGCGTCTATAGTTGCGAGGGATGTCATCTTGGTGTTGGCATCTGTTCATTTTCTTTTTCATTCACTTTGAGATCTTCCTGGTTCTTGTGACTTTTTTTTTTTTTTTTTTTTTTACCAGAACCTGGACATTTTGTGGATTATGTTCTAAGAATCTAGATCTTATTTAAACCTTTGTTTTAGCTGGCTAACTTTGACACTGGTGTGGCAGGAGATGGAGTGGGGTCCTACCTCATTACTTCCAGGTGGTGGGTAGGAGTCCAAGTTCTCCACTCACCTTCCCCTTACACCTGAGGGAATGATTCCTTGTTACTGCTGAGTGGGTGGGGATGGGAGTTCTGGCTCCTCACTAGGCTTCTACTGATACCTGACTGGCTAGGTGGAGTAGAGTGCCCCATTTCTGCTACTGTATAGATTCCACTGCTACCACAGGAGTGGTAGAAGAGTTTGGTCCCTTTACTGCTGGGTGATGGTAACAGTCCTGACTTGCCACTAGCTCTCCTTTGAGACTACCCAGCATAGAATAGGAGTGGCACTTAGTTACTACCTAGTTTGGGTGAAAGTCGGGGCTCCCCATATGATTTCCACTGATACCTCGAGGGAGGGGGTCTGATTACCACCCTTCAGGGATGAAAATTCCAGCTCCCTACTTCCCCTACTCTAACAAGCACACCATGGGGTAATGGGAGTGCCTTGTGAGCATCTGATGTGTGTGAAAGTCTAGGACCCAGCCTTCTGTTTTGCTGGCAAGGTTGGGACCTTGTTGTTTTCTTAATATTTGGTTACAGCGGAATGAACATTGTCTAAAAGTTTGCTGTCTAGGGTCAGTTGCCCCTAGTCCTTTGGCTAGAGAGAGAAGGTTTTTGTTTCCATGTTTTTTCTCTGCACTCGTTAGTGTTACTGCATTGCCAGTTTTTCCAACTCCAAATCTGGGTTATATGAGGCAAAAGCAACCCAGGGAATCTATCACTTTGTTGTTCCTTGGGTCCCAACATCCTTACCCATTTTGACTTTTTATATCCCCTTATGATTGCTTTATATATGATATCCAGGAGTTTTAGTTAGACTTAAAGTAGGAAAAGGGGAAAATATATCTACTTTATCTTCCCCAAAATAGAAGTTGTGCATAATTTTTATATTCTCTCTTTCAATTTTTATTTCCCTTTCACTATTTCTTATTTTATTTGTGCTATCTTTTTTCCTTCTTGATTGTATAATCATTTTTCTATTATTTGTTAAAAAACATTAATTTATTACATCTGTTGTTTTCCTATTTTCTAATTTTTTTAACAAGAAAGCAATACTTTTATTTAAAGAATATAAATTAAAAGTGGAAATAACCATTTTTAACATATATAGACTATGCTATTGTTTCAAATGTCAGTAATCTTTTGCCACTTTGGGAATATTTTAAAACATATGAACACCTCTGCATACTAGTTTTCTGATCAGTAACCTCACGAATTTAATACTGTCCTGTCTCCTTGCTTTGCTGCCTAGTGGTGACAGACCAGGATGAGTATTTGCTGGTCTTTTGTGGGCACTCAGACTCCTTTCACAAAGGAAATGTAAGCATTCCTGGGGTTATTCTCAGCTTTTCCTGCTACAGAAATCCCCTCCCATGTCTCTCTTTGTTTTGATTTTCTATTTTTGTGTTTATATATCCTTCCTACTGCTTTCCTTTTGTTTACTTTATTATTCTTTCTCCAGCTTTTAGAGTTTAGAATTTAATTCATTTATTTTCATGCTTTAACTTTTATAAATGTAGCTTTTAATTATAAATTTAATGTAAATGTTTAACTGTCATTTTTAACAAAGATTACAGTTTTTCAGTTATTGTTTTTCTCTTGAGCGAAATACTATATAGCACAATTTAATTACCTATTGAAGTTTCATATCCTTTAATTGTTATTTAGGATTTTGGCTTTATATTTTTAAAACTAAAGTTAGTAATCTTGTTTTTATTTTTATATGCAATGTATAATTAAATATCCTAAAATATTTTATCAATTTTAAGCACTATTTTTTTCACATGTGTTTGAGTTTTCTTTTGATTTTATTGATGTATATCCACTGCTTCTATTTTCATTTGTTCATTTGTTTATTTGGGAAATATATTTTGAGAGCCCATTTTTATTTATTGTTGCTGAAAAGAAATCTGCTTTCAGTGTCATTGTCACATCTTTCTAGGCAGTATGTCTTCTATTTTCTGGAGTTTGAAGATTTTGTAGTTATAAAATTATATGCCATGTGTATATTTCTAAAATTTAATCTGTCCAAGCTTGACGTATCCCTTTAATCTGATGATTTATAGTTTTTCCTAAATTCTGGAAAGTTCTTTTGAATTATTGCCTTTTGAAAGGTTACCTTTCCCTTATTCTCTCTATTTGATCTCTTAGACATATGTCGTATCTCTTCATTATATCTTCTGTGTCTCTGAATCGCTCTGTTTTTCACCCTGTTGTATTTCCATATTGCATTCTGGGTGATAGTCTAACAAGTATTACTAATTGACTCATATTTATTTTAGTTATATCTGGATTCTGTATAATATAGCCATTGAGAAATTTTTAAAACTCATTGATTCTTTTTATAAATTTACCTAATATTCTGCTCTCCCCAATGGATTTTATTTTTTTTCTGTTTCTTTGGTCACATTCAGTATATTGGTATTGTATTATTTTTCAGATTGCATTTTCCATTCTATAATTTTCTTTATATTTTAATTTTTTCCCCCTTATGTTCTGGAAGAATATTTCAAGATTATCCTCCACAACATTGTTTGACTTTATGGGGGTTATAGTTATTTTATAACCTATTCTGTCTCATTTCAAGTGAATCACATGTTTGATTTCAAAACATTATATTAATACCTCTATCTCATCTAGCTCTTTTATTAGTAGCTGCCTATAGGCCAGCTACCTTTACATTGCAAAGAGTTCAAACATCAAATCCAGATTTTCATTCATTATTTAACATTTATTTGAAAATTGTCTTTTAAATACCAATTAGATTTCTGCTCTGTGAGTGATGTCATACCTTAGGGTGTAGTAGGAAAGACAGACAAACAAGCAAATAAATAAAAGACAATGAATGCTATAATAAGAAAAGGAGATGAGTAGATGGTTTAATGAGCCCGCATAGCAAGAATGCATGACCCACTTGGGTGAGAACATGGATAGTGTGTGTCTGGGGAGGCAGTAAGGAAAGGCATCCTAGAGGAAATTTTATCTTTTAAAAGACTGAGTTTAAAAAAGGTTAGGAGTTGTGGTTCCACCAGTAGAAGTAGAGTGTCCTTACAAGAAGAAATGGGATAATAGAAAACTCAGATGACAGAGTATGGCAAAAGGTAACATCAGAGAAGTATAAAGTGCTAAGTCACAAAGGGCCCTGAAATTCCTGCTGATTAGCAGGGTAGATACAATGATGGCAGATGCAGTCTCCCTTAAGACTTTCTATTATTTTGGCAAGTCTACATACATATGTGGCATTTATATACAAATACTATAGATACAGGACAATGAAATTAATAATTGATGCATAAAACATGTTATTGAATGGAGGGGAGGAATACATTGATTTTGACAGGGAGAATATGAGAAAGCTTCATAAAAAAAAAAGTGAAACAGGGTGTGAAGGAAGATTGGGCCTGGCCAAAGCTCCTAGAGATTGCAGTCAGGTTCTTTATCTCATTCATGACTCTGTCAGATCCAGGATGACTTCCCATGGTTTCCAATTAAAGTGTTATCTGTTTGTCCCACAAACATACTTGACCTTAAGGTTTTGGTCCAGAATGGACATGACCTTATCTCTGCCAAAATGATTTCTGCCTTAAAAAAATGACTTCAGTTTT
Organism: Lepilemur septentrionalis; assembly: GCA_963573855.1. Taxonomy (NCBI): domain Eukaryota; kingdom Metazoa; phylum Chordata; class Mammalia; order Primates; family Lepilemuridae; genus Lepilemur; species Lepilemur septentrionalis. Next base: position 3,819 of record CAUYMX010013891.1, on the reverse strand, counting down.
AAGAACATACAACTGTTATCAATGTGAGCTCATTACCCTTTCTTTGCACTGAGGTCCCTTTTCAACTGCTAGAGCAAGGTGCATTACTGCCTTCAGGAGGCACCCACAAGCTAGGGAAGAAAGTTTCACTGCCTCAGTCATTGGTCTGTTAATACACTATTTGCTCCAGCCTCAAACCCACCTTTTTCTACTCTCTAAGACTGAGGTGGAAGCTCTGCACTCTGTATTTTTCTGATTCTAGCAGGCTCCTTATTAGGCCATTTAATAGCCTAACCTGGTGCAGCTGCCTTACAAATAGAGGCTTATTTTCCCCAAAGCCTACCCCAACCACACCTTGTTGCCTGTAAACCCATAATTTGGGTCATATTTCATTGTGTTCCAGGGGCCGATTACAAGTCTGACTTATGAGAAAACAGCTTATAATCTAAAACAAAAACAAAAAAAAACAACTTTGGTTATTAGCAGAAAGTTTGGATATATATGTGGGACCGTGGAGGAAAAGAATATAACAGTATGTCTGAATTTATTGATATGGATACATTTACTAGAGATTCTGAATTAAGTGTGTGAGCCTCTGCAGGCAGAGTGGCTCCAACAGTCTACATGAACCTCAGGCTTAGCATTAGCTTACTTTGAATGAGGTTGAGGTGCCAGATTGCCCTGGCAAGAGGAAGGAATCCAAAAGTTTAGGGATATAGCAATGTTAGAGTGGATTTATCATGTGCAAAATGTGTACTCACACCCCTATCTTATGCTCCAAGAGGGCCCAGAGGATACTCCCCTCACTAAGGGGTTGAGAATTTTATTGATGAAAAGATCACAAATCTTATTCTAAAACTTCATTATGGCTGGATATGATGGTAGGAGATGCCATCATTGAGATGGACTTTCTGATTTCAGTGGTGATGATGCAATCCAAATGTAGCAGAAGCCAAGTGAAAATGCTTAGCTGGCAAAAAGTAAGGGAAAACATTTACCATGATGGCCAGGAGGGACGAAGTGGTAATGAGATCTTTTGACATGGGATATTTGGCAGTGGCTTATTGAACACAAGGACTCTAGGAATGAAATATATGGGCACCTTAAAAAAATGTTACTTGATCTGTGTTACTCACAGGAAAAACTCCATGTTTAGTGGCCAGAGCCTAACATGCAAGAAGTAAACCTTTAGTGGGTTAAGCCACAGAGATGCTGGGATTGTTGGTTAGGAGTTTACTGTCTTCACTAATGCAACTGGGTAATGAGAGTAACAGCCATTGTTATTCTTTAGAAATAAGAGTGGAGAAATTCAAATCCTTTAGACATACTTTTTTTTTTTAAGACAGAGTTTTACTCCGTTGCCTAGGCTAGAGTACCATGGCATCAGCCTAGCTCACAACAGTGTCAAACTCCTGGGCCCAAGCAATCCTCTGCCTTAGCCTCCCAAGTAGCTGGGACTACAGGTGCATGCCACCACACCCAACTAATTTTTTATATTTTTAGTAGAGACAGGGGTCTCACTCTTGCTGAGGCTGGTCTTGAGCTCCTGACCTCAAGCAGTCCTCCCACTTGGGCCTCCCAGAGTGCTAGGATTACAGGCATGAGCCATTGCGCCCTGCCAAAGACATACTTTTATGTGCTTTTATGGTCTGTCCTTAGTGTAGAAAGAATGAAAAACTCTGCTTAACTCAATGACTGTGAAGATATCAAAAGAGCTGAAAAAAACTTTCCAAAAGGTAGGGGTTAGTTTTCTGACCTTATGTTTCAACCACATACTTCAGTTCACATAGTTTTTAATAGGCCACACAAATCTAGTGGGGATCTCTGCACAAGATATTGATGTCATCTCTCCTCGTAAGTGTCATGATTGTTGGATACCATGTCAGAGGCAAGTCTATACTCCAGGTCAATGCTGCATCTCCTCTCATCCACTCCCTAGTTCTGAGATGGAAGTTCCTCTTTCCCCTGTACCTATTCTAAGGCCCCCAGCTCACTACTTTTTCCTTCCATCTCCCATTTGGTTTCTGTCTTCCCTACTGTCTTCCCTCTAGATCAACCTGATCTTGGCAAGCATGTCTTTCAACCCTTTCTGATGCCGAAGCCAAAGGCTTTTTCAGTCTTTGTTTCTATTTTGGTGTTGGCTAGATGGAGGGAAGGAAGAAAGGAGAGGAGAGGCAGGAAAAGAGGTTCTCAGTGCACCAGTGAGAAACAGTGAGGGGAGGAATTACTTGGAAAACCCAGAGATTAACTCTGAAATATAACCTTGCCACAAAGGGCTGTGTGGCCAAGTCACCTTCTCAACCTTCACTGTAATTAACTTTTCAGCCCCGCAAGCTTCAACCCACTGCTAACTCTGAGGGAACAATTATTGAATTTGAACATGCTGTGACTTAGAAAAAATGTAATTTTAGTGGTTGACTTGCATATATACACTTTCCCCCAATCAGCAAAATGGGCAGATCAGCTGATGCAGCCTTTCCTATACTTGCCCAATCATAAGAACCACCTGGGGGAACAGTTAAATGTACAGATTTCTGCCCCAGCCCCAGTGCATCAGCCTCTCTGGGGAAGGGGCTCTGAACATCTGTTTTTAAGTTTCTCAGAATAGTCTCATGATCAGGCAAGTTTGAAAACATTGAACTAATATGGGGAAATAATTCTGAGAAGAAAATAATAGTGCTCTCAATTTACAAATACTACAACATGTATTTGGAAATAACTACCCCATTGACTAAACACATTTTTAAAAGTAAAAAGTGTCCAGCTGCTTATTTTGAATCTTTTTTTCTGAATTTGAAGATGAGTTTTTCAGATTCACCATCCTGAGCTTTTCCACTGTCTTAGCTTCTGTAATAATATTATCATCATACTGAATTTTACACTTGCCCCATCAGCATCTTTTAACTAAATGAGCATAAGTAACTGCTTATAAAACACTATGTTATTATTTGATAAAAAAACAGGGGGAGAGGGCATGGGGGGAGACTTTATAGAAAGAAAAGGAAAAATAACCTGCCTCTTACATGAAGGGAAGAAATGCTCTTTTTAGAGCACTTACCATGAATGTTATGCCACTACACGATACAACTGTCTTAAAAGCAGGGCAGGGTTCTCCATTTTATTGATGGGAAAACAGACTTGGAAAAGGGAAGAGGCTTTCCCGTGGCCATCGATTAAATTGTGGGCCAGGATCCAAAGCCAGATAATTTACTAAAATAGTAAAATCACTAACTAAATGAAGATGAAAGATTGAGAGTTCATATTGCATTTTAAAAATAAAATTTGCCATAACCTATGCAAAAAAGAAATATCTAGCAAATGCTTATTTTAACTTATAGAGAATCTATATTGCTTTTGATTATAGCAAGATCAGTGAAGTAACAGTGGGATGATTCTACAAGGGCAATGAATAAGTTTAATTAACTATAGCAAACAAATAATGAATAAACATAATTTCCCACAAAAACTAGTAAGTATCATTGTCTCCTGGTCTTTGATTATTCAAAAGCAAACCATTTGACAATTTTTTGGTAAACTTACTCTCAATTTTTTGATGTCAGAATGTAAAGTAAGTGTAATGGGACTTTAAATATTCTTCATCTTCTCAAATAGCTAGCTCACTGTTTCAAATTCTCCAGAGCCTCAGATTAGCTATGTTCTTAGGCTTTCAATTTTTTTTTTCTTCTGAAAATTTTATTGGGGGAAAACTACAAAACATTTACAGTACAATGTTTACAGTCACAATTTGTAGTGAGCTGATTTCCCAAAATATATTACCACTCAAGTTGACTTATCTTAGGGGGGCACTGTCGAGGGGTGGGCTTTCAATTTTTTTAACTC
>CAUYMX010013890.1:0-49759 GCA_963573855.1 Lepilemur septentrionalis | reverse complement strand
AGTGCCATGGCGTCAGCCTAGCTCACAGCAACGTCAAACTCCTGGGCTCAAACAATCCTACTGCCTCAGATTCCCAAGTAGCTGGGACTACAGGCATGTGCCACCATGTCCGGCTAATTTCTTTCTATATATTTTTAGTTGGCCAATTAATTTCTTTCTATTTATAGTAGAGACGAAGTCTCACTCTTGCTCACGCTGGTTTCAAACTCCTGACCTTGAGCGATCCACCCGCCTCGGCCTCCCAGAGGGCTAGGATTACAGGCGTGAGCCACTGCGCCCGGCCAAGGGTGACAGGGTTTTTAAGGACAGTTTGGCAGGCAAGGGATTAGGCAATTAGGTTTGCTAATTGGGGCAAAATTATAGGGGCATAGAAATCATCTTCTTGTGTTGTTTTAGTCCCTGGGGTCACAATTCCAGTTGAGTAGGTTTCTTGGTATGGGCCACTGGTCCTTTGGTTGCCTCAACCAATCCACTGCAATATGAGGCCTGGAAGCTATCTTAAAAACTACTTTTAGGTTTCAAAAAGGCAATGTTATCTATGGAGGAAGTTAAGAATCTTTACGGACACCAGCTATGGGGAGAAGTTAAGAATCTTTATTACCACCAGCTGCATGGCTCTAGAGTGGAAATTATAAAGAAGCAAACAGGGGGACAATTACTAATTATTATTAGTTTTAGCTGGGCCTGTGCATTATTTTTAGCTAGGCCCTTATCACAGTTCTCACCTTGCACCCCATTTTTGATTTGTGAAAAAGGTGGTTTCAGCCTTATTTGTATTGGTAGAAAAATTAAATTAAAAGAAAGACACAATATAGTGTCATGGCTAACTTTAAAAATTTTCTTGGCAAAATTAAAGAGCACAAATCTGATCTAAACAAAGACAAAATCCGTTGTACACTGCCCCTGGGTGAATAACTCCCTATGCAGGAATCATAACAAAGGCCAGTTCAACTTGTGGCTTATTGGTTAAATTTCTGTTTCACCCCCCATCCTGGGTTCAATTCCAAGTCAGGGAATCAATCTGTTTTGGTTTGATATACATGTAACTTTTGACTTTCGTGGGAATCTTATTTATTATTGATCATTTTCCCTTGGACAGATTTTTATTTCCTGTCTTTTTCCATCTATGGGGGGCACATGAGGCTTTTGGGCCTTTGTATATAGATGGTCAGCTGAAAATCTGAAATGCTAGTGTTAGATCGGGAGTCGCAGTACCACCAAACAGAGAGACAGAGTCACTGAGGCTGCAATCAGCAAGAGGAGTTTATTGACTAGCTCGAGCCAGGGTCCGAGCCCCAGAGCACCAGCGCAGTGGTCTCTTTGTTGGGCAGGGACCCCGGGGAGCGCGGGAAGGCGGTTTTATAGGGCCAGTTTATGCAGCAAACAAAGAGCTGTACGCATTGATCATGCATTTGCTTAGCACAGTGATTGGTCTGCCTTCTCTGATCATGTACTTAAAACCTGGCGTGATTGGCTACTCATATTGCACATTATTTTTTCTCTGATTGGTCTTAGAGCTTTTTTTTTCCCGCACATCTCTTGATTACCCCTGACTGGTTCCGTAGTTTTTTTTTTCTGCATTGTCCTGCAGCATTTTACTTCAGCATTTTATTTCATCCCATGTCACCCCGCGGTTTCTGCAAGCAAGCCGTTATCACAGAAACACAACTAAGCAGTTAACAGGCAAGCAAGCTTTATAAAAATGCGGAAGTCTATTTTGCAATTGAGCTCTGTGAACAGTTTTAGTCTCTTACAAATTAACAAAATAATTGAAAGCACTCCTTGATCTATTGGAAGATTTGTTGAAATTGTGCATATAGTGCAATTTTGGAGAAGAGCGATTTTTAAACATGAAATGAGGCTGCCTGTAAGTCAGAAAAAGAATGAAGAAAAATTGAACTTAACTCTCTGGCAGCCTGCTTGAGGTTTGTATGGTATAAAACGTTCTTAAAGGCCAGAATACTTTTAGAATTTCCATTGCTTGCTAGGTCGTCTGCCTCCTCATGCTTCTCCCATAATAAATTACAATGCTGTGCTTCTCCCACTTATTGTCTAAGAACCCTAAAGTCTGGATTTATCTTTTCTGACCCCCAAGGCTCAACCAAATGATGTTTGACATCCACAGCCCAACCCGTTCCCTCCAAAACCTGCTCCCCCTCCAGACGTGCCCTGATTCCATGTCCCACCTAGCCTCTTCTGTGGACTCTGATCTCCTATCCTCAGCACCCTCTCTTGCCCCACACCTGCCTTCTCCTTCAGTTTCTGTTTCAGTGCTCCTTGAAGTAGTCTCTTGATAAACAAAGTGCATAAATTCCCTGGAGCCCAGCACTGGATAACCCGTTTGAAACCCAGCTACTATTAATTTGACTCTCTTTTAACTGTACTCTCTTTGAATACTCATCTATCCATCTGGCACTTGGTTAATCCAGTTCTTCCTGACTCCTGTGTGCCTCATTTTCACGTGCTCAGGTCAGAGTGGAGATGGCTTTTGCCAGACAGTGAATGGGAGGCAGGAGAGTCTGTCCTCTCAATGTGCCTTTTGCTGTTGTAGGAGCTTCTCCAGGAACATGTCATTCCTAATGGTCCCCCCAATGCAGGTGGCTGTACAAACACTATGGGTACATTTTGGTTTTCATTTTTGCCATTGAGGAGCTCAACAAGATCCATTTCTCTTACCCAATGTGTCTTTAGGATATAAGGGGAGTGCCTTCTGCTTTGACTGTCAGGAGAGGCCAAGAACATTCCTAACTATGCCTGTGAGAGGCAGAGCAAATCTGTGGCTGAAGGACTGGCTCACACAGGTGGGATGGGATGGGGTGAGTCAGAGGTAACATTGCACAACCTTTGCTGTTATTATAAGACGTGTCAACAGAAGGTGACTCAGAACTGTCTTTGATGTCCCCCAAGGTGACAGAAAGCCCTTGCACTGTCAGTGTTTATTTGGGGTGAGGAGGAGGCAGAATGAGAAGGGCAGCACTGGGGCTGACAGGCACACCAGCTCCAGGAACTCTGTGTCCCAACAATTTACAGATTGAATTTTCCCAGAGGGAAGATGGTATATTAGGAAAAAAAAAATCATATCTACCCCTTTCCAAAGAAGAATTTATTATCTTCAGCTTTAAAAAAGTGAAATAATAATTACTTTTCTCTTTACTATCATGCTATTATTTTCTAACTACTATATCTACTAAGAATTCTTGACCATCCTCTGACGCTAAGTACAAATGGATGGTTTTTTCCTTTTCCTCTCAGGTTAATTATGGTCCTTTTGATCCTTTATTGGGTGACAAGAGACAGTTTTCCTCTGTGTCAGGTGGCCCCCAAGGAATCCTCTTTGCCTCTTGGCATGGTGTGAAACTATTGTGACATATTAGCAGGGCTTGGGTGAGGCTGGTTATCTCAGAGGACATGAAAGGTGGGCATTTCCCCTGGGAACTGAGAGAGGACAGGGCCAGGGAAGGGGTTTGTGCAGTCCTTACAGCCAAACTGTCCATCTCGGAGAGATTTCATCCACCAGCAGGTATGACAGCCTTGGCCAAGATTGGAGACCCATCAGCAAATGTGACTCTTGCCTATGGTGACGACGACTCACTAATCCTTCTGAACATTCTGGGATTGAAGAGTTAAAATCTTGGGCAGTGTGGGTCACCACCTCGCAGTGGGCTTTCCTCACAGATGGGGAAAGTTTCAGACTTAATCCTTTCTATTGGGACTTTCATTTTTTCAGAGTGCGACAGTGACATTCCTGGTTTCAGACATTTTCTTCTGACAGTTAACCTTTCTCTACACTCTGAAGACATTTTCCTTAACACACTGTGGCTTTTTCCCTCTGATTTCTCCCTTTCTGATTCTGACTTTGAAACCCTAGAGGAATGTCCACGTCTGATTTCATAAAGACAACCTCTGATGCTGTGTATTGTGTGGCCCACGCCCCACAAGTGCTGCTTTTGGGAACACAAGTGGGGTCTGAGGAAACTGCAGACACACCAGTGTTCATCCCTGGCAGGTAATTATTCCCTCTAGTGCACTGTTGGCCCCAGAGCCTCGAGATTCTTGAAACACGTAGTCATAAATGTGATTTGCTCAAAACTTTAGTCGTAAGTGAGGCACACTACACTGAGATTTTATATCCTGAGTTGCATAGTATGTGCACTTGCTTCAACAATGAGAAATCATATGTAGTCCCGAGAGTTGTAGTACTTATGTGTGCAAGCGATGATGACATTCAAGGAGTCTCTGACTAGAGGAAATTTTGTTGTATTTTATCTAAGATTAAATGTTTGCTCCACATTTCCAACCCTCATTTTGCAGTCTGATTTTGTTTTATTTTATCTTTTGATCTGTAATATTGATGGCCTAAAAATGACTGAAGGAATGAAATTTGAGCTATTACTTTGTACCTGGCCTTTTATACAGTGACTATATTTTCTCTTTTAATCTAAAGTAACACTAAGAGATATGAATTGTTATTTCAATTTTATGTGTGAGAACAACTCATGTTCAGAGAAGCCAAGTAAAATCTTAACACACACTGCCTGCAAATGGGTCATCAAGAATTTAAAACTACATTTGTCTTTATAACAAAGTGAAAAGTTGGATTTGAGGTTTTAGCTTTTGTCCTCAGGGATCAGGGAATGATAACACTTCAGTTAACATTTAATTATGTAATCCCATACACAGACGAATGTTTTATGTTAATTTTGAATTTTTATTTGGCCAAGAGGGGAGTAAATGTCCTTATTTTTCACTTATGGCTATAGAGGGTAACAGATTTCCTCAAGGTTCAAGAAATGTCAAAACCACAGGTTTTGGGTTTTTTGGGGGGATTTTGTTTTTATTTTCTTGTCACCAAATGGATTTCTTTTTTAATTACTCCCTGACACAGCTCCACTGCCCGCTGAGGATCATTCAATTCATGAACAGTGCTGGTGACCAAGTGACCCTGGGTGATGACAGAAACTTTGTTGCACAGTATGATATTCTGATTATTATAATTTTCCTACTGGTCTCTGACATCAGAGGAAGATAGGAAAATTTGTCCCTCAGGCTCCACATGGTCAAGATCTTACCATATGTGAGGAAATGACAGAATGGCCATTGAGTTTCAAGAGGTTAGTTACAATTTCAAAGTTAGCTTTTTACTGACAGGAATAACAGGGTAGAGTTGTTTCATGAAAATAATTTCATCCAATTTGGACTCTCTACACAGTTGATATGTGTATCTCAGATCTCATGCTTCTATTTATTTAATATTTCTTACTCATTGATCATCAGACAGAGAAAGAACACACGAAATTACATAATAATAACAGCAATGGTGGCAATAATGATAGTGAGCACTTTCATAGCATTAACTTTGTGCCACACATCGTTCTGATGACTCTCTGTATGTTAATCATGATATTCAGAACTCTCCTATGAGTCAGGTCCCATTATTATTTCCATTTGGTAGATGAGAAATGGGGGTGCACAGAGATGTTAAGTAACTTACTCACTATTAAACCATTAGTGATGGAGTTACAATTTGAACCAAAGGAGTCTCCTGTCAAAACTCACGGTCTTAACCATAACACTGCACAGGTTCTCAGATTTTTATATCTTATTTCTATACCTTATCAAATAATATATTTCTAAGATTAAATGTTCTATGTTTTCACTGGTATATAACATATAACATATTTTTGATATTTGGAATTTCTGAGTTATTTATTTTAATTATTAAGATCATCCTAGTTTTTTATAGTCAGTGATTCATTTATAATTCACTATCCCCGAATTATGAAAGTTTTGATTCTTTATTTCAAATTCTTATGTTATTCTCTTGATATTTCATTTTCTAAGAACTATTTAATGTTGAATGTAAGTGCTAATAATCTTCATCTTTGTGCAATAACCCTTTCAAATGAAATAATTCTTATATCTTACCATGATGATTTCTGTATATTTCTGGTAAGAAATTCCCTTCTAAAGTTACTCAGAAATTCTTTTAAGAGTTACAAGTTAGTTTAGTGTCTATGAAAAAAATGCATATGATTTTCTTCAATGATTTGTTGTACAGCTCATTAAATTAATTTTAAATTAATATATGTTTATATTATTAACTTATCCTTGCTTTTGTGAGATAAACTAAAATTGATAACCAATTTTTTTTATTAATAATTAGTTTTTTCTTTCTTTCTTTTTTTTTTTCTAGAGACTGGATCTTGCTCTGTCACCATGGGCTAGAGTGCAATGGCATCAACTTAGCTCACTGCAACCTCAAACTAACTGGGCTCAAGTGATCCTCCTTCCTCAGCCTCCTAAGGTGCTAGAACTACAAGCACATGCCATCATATCTGGCTAATTTTTTTTATTTTTATTTTTTGTAGAGACAGGGTCTCACTGTGTTGCTCAGGCTGGTCTTGAACTCCTAGCCTTAAGTGATCCTCCTACCTCAGCCTCCCAAAGTGCTAGGATTACAGGCATGAGCCACCACACTCAACCAATAGACATTATTTTTTAGGCTAGTTTTAAGTTTAAAAAACTTTTTCAGAAAGTGCAAGGAATTCATTTATACTTCCCCCTTTCCCAGTTCTCAATAGTTTCTATTTTTAACATTTTGCATTGGGGGGTATATGTGTTGATATGCCAATATTGATACATTATTATTAACTGAAAGCCATAGCTTACATTAAGGTTCACTGTTGGTGTTGTACAATTTTATGGGTTTTGACAAAGTTATAATATCATGTATCCACCACTGCAGTTTCATACAAAACAGAACCATGGCCCTAAAAGTCCCCAGTGCTCCACCTGTTCATGCCTCTCTTTCCCCCATGATGTATTTTTAATACTCTGTAATATACAGGTAATATTTATTTAGGTTGTTTACACCCATATTCTTGAGTGGAAATGGCCTTTAATTGTACTTTCCCATTCTATGATTTGCTTTGTTATCCAAGGTACACTAGCTTCTTAAATTGAGTCTTTTTCCTATTTATTAAAAGGTGAAAATTTAGTATGTCTTGAACATTTTCCATTATTTAGGTGTAAAACCACATAGATCTGATGTGTACCTTGTGGCCCTATTTTTAACAACTATTTAAAAATTATTATTATTTTAATTTTGTATTTCTTCTGGAGTTCATACATACATGTTCTAAGTTATGCTACAGGATTAAGTATTTTATATTTAAACTTTTTATTTCTTCTTGATCCATGAGTTACTTAGAAGTATATTTAAAATCTTTTGAAAACATATAAGGGTCTCAGATATTTTTTATTGTTGATTACTAATTTAATTGCACTGTAGAAAAGGAATCTTGCTCTTTGGCCAATAATGGTCAGTTTTAAGGAACGGTCCATGTGTACTTGTGGAGAATGAGTTGTCACTAACTTGGGGGTTCAGAATTCTATGTATGTTTATTATATCAGGCTTGTTCATTACGTTCCTTAAATTAATTTCATTCTTCCTTGAATTATGTCTCATTAATCTCTTTATATTCATGAAACAGATACATTATTGATAGTATCTACCATCATGGAGGTGGATTTGTCAATATATTCTTGTGGTTCAACTCCACAGTGTGTGTGAATTGGACTATGTACACATAAAGTAAGATGCTTAATCCTTACATCCTATCGACTTCAATTCATGAGATGAAAAGTCACCAATCTAATTTCAACATTTTTATTCTACTCTATATGTCTCTTAACTTTTATTACATATATATTAGCATTTCTTTGTATTTTTGTGTGGTCTGCCTAAATGACACAAAAATGTTCCATGTTACTATTTTTTCAGATATTGCTATGGCTATTAATATGTTGATTAACTCATCCCATAATTCTAATGTTAGTAATTATATTTATATTTTTTATTTCTTTTAAAATCTTCCTGGTTGATTTTGATCAATTCATACTCACAAATTTGTTTTCCTATTTTGTTTCCTTAAAGATTTTAAGCATCTATATGTCATATATTCTGTATCCGAAAATTGCAACGCCTAAAGTGCCTTTTGGTCTTACTCCATTCTTTGTTGTCTGACTTTTCATATTGTGATTTATGCATCAGTTTGACCTCAGTTTCTGTGTAACTTCGTGGGTGAGTAATAAATATTTTGAGGGTTGATTCCTCTTATAGATTGCCTGTGCTTCACCCAACGTGCATATTTCAGATAGTTCTAAGGGGTTATTATACACACGAGTTGCTAATAATTGGCAGGCATGTAGCTGATGCACTTAATGTTTTTCTTGCTTATGAGAATACATTTAAAATTGAATTACAAACCAATGTGAAGGCAAGTTTACGAATAAAAATTTCTCAGAAGTGGCATTTTTCCCTTTGGCCACCCAGACTCCAAGCTGAACCTAAAATTTACCTTAACATTTTATCTTACCATCTCCGTTTGCTGGCAGGAAGATTTTTTTTCCCCACTAGAACTGCAGTTTCTAACCCCGGGGCCACAGCCCAGTATCGGTCCAGTCAGTGGCCTGTTAGGTAAACAGGGCCTGCACCCCCACCTGAGCCGCGCCTCCCCCCCCCACCCCCACGCGCCCCTACCCCATCCGTGGAAAATTATCTTCCGTCAAACCGGTTCCTGGCGCCAAAACGGTAGAGAGCACCTGCCCTAAAACATCATTTCCTCAGAAAAGTGGGCCTTTAATAGTTCTAGCTCTGTGGGTTGTCTCGGTTTCACCTCTACCTTGATCAAGCTTAAGGCTTTGACCCCTTGCCGTCTATTTTAGTCATTAAAACCCAAGTCTCCTTGGTCACCGTGATTGGCACTGGTTGCAGGACAGCTTTACCTGCAGATCAGCCTCTCTGTTACGGGTTTCTGCTCCTTAATTCTTTTGCCCTGGGGTTTCTCTTACATTGTTGGAACCAGGCTGTGTTTTTGTAAGCTTTTGTTGAATTTCTCTGACCCCTCTAAGGGCTCCGTATCCTGCATATATGATCTAGTTATTGCCAGTAGAAGTCTAGGCTAGTTTTCAAAACAAAATGTGCTGAGTGCCAGGATATGTGTAACAATATTATTGTTTTAATACTAGAGACAGCATCATTATACATACAATGGTGCAATTAATTAATATATGGCTTTCAGTCACCTTGCTTATTCATTTCATGTAGATGTAATTTAGGTTATTTGGATATTTGCCTTTAATACAGAAATGTGATTTTTATTTTTATCAAAAACATTGTTTTTGTTTCTACTTAATTTTTATTTTCCAATGCGCATGTTTCAGATCATCCTAAAGGGTATTATACATGGTTATAATATTCCAACTAAAACAATATTATTAATTTTAAGCAATTGTATAATTCATCTATGCTAAGTTTATTAGCAATACCTATCCCCAATTGATTTTCTTCAGGCTCCCCACTCTGCAGCCAGAGCTGTAGTCCAGGGTTTAGGAAAACCCCACAGGAAGGAAAAGCTCCATGTGGTTTTAACTGTCAGTTAAATGACACGGGGGGCAGCTAAATCTGTGGGGAGAGATTTCCAACAGGACAGGTAACAAGCGATTTCTCTCCAGCTGTTCATCACCTTCCCTGTTAATATAAAAGTTGGGTTAGACCTCCAAGGTGCCATTCCTTCCTTTATTTATTGTTCATTTGATCACTCAGGTAATATATTTTAATTTTATAATCATATTATTCACTACCCTCAGATCTAGGATGTGATGAGATTATGTGACAGAGAAAGCTGCTTAGACCAATGGGGCTGAAATCACAGGCAGAATGACCTTTGTGCTGACCCCTGACTAAAGTGGGCAGGAAAATGAGTCTTGGTACATTCTGAAGAACGAGCATTCAAGGTAGAAACCAGAAGTGCAAAGGCCCTGGGGCAGGAGTTCGTGAATTAAATGAAGTAAATGAAGGCAGCTGTTGTGGGTGGTTGGAACATACAGTTCAGAGAAATTGTGGCAGGAGGTGAGGTCTGAGGTTCAGGAACATGGTGAAGATTTTGAATTTATTTTAAGTATATTTAAAAGTCACTGGAAAGCTTTAAGCATGGCAGTTAAATGATTTGATTTGATTTTTAAAGAATAAGTTGGCCTTCTCTGTGCAAAACAGACTGAAATTGACTGAGGATTTGGAAACAGAGAGGCCAGTTGTGTGTATCACAGTAATCCAGGCAGAGAGGTCAGTGTCCTAGCTCAGAGTGGCCAAGTGGAAATGATGAGAAATGATGGAAATCAGAAAGCACTTTGATGGGAGGGCCAAGAGGATCCACTGACATATTAGATGGGTTTTTCATGTGAGGTAAACAGTCATAGGTAAGGTCCAGTTTGGGGCCAGTGCAGCTTATTGTCTCTTGATCAATCTAATGGGAGTTGAGTTCTTTTTTTTTTTTTTTAAAGAACCAATTATGTTTTAGTCATTGCAATATTTGTAGAATTCTACTAAGGGCCTGGCTCACCATATGTCTCAGTTAAAGCTTCCTTGTATGAATGAATGAATTTCAGATTTAACCTGAAGAGAAAAATTGTTACCATATGCTTTTATGTAGAAAATGAGAGGTGTATCATCTTTCTCTGCAAAAATGAAAAGAGGATAGACACAGCTAAACTGGAGTTAGTCCCTTTGTAGCAGCTCATAATTTTGTTACGTATGGAGAAGAGAGAGATGATGTGCCTTAAGATGATGAATGTTACCATTTTTCAGTCCTGTGAAAAAAATGAATCCTTTCAGAACTTGAGATAATGAGCTTTTGCTCTTTTTTCACACCAGATTCCAATGAATGTACAAAATGCCCAGATAACCAGTTTCCAAACAGTGGGAGAGATCACTGCCTCCCAAAGATTATGGCTTTCCTGGCTTTTGAAGATGCAGTGTGGACATAATTGGCCAGGACAGTTCTCTGTCCTCACAGCCATAGTGCCTGTGGTCTTTGTTAAACACAGACACACACCCTCAGTCAAGCCCAATAAGCAGACCCTCAACTGCATCCTTCATCTGTCTCTTCTTGTGCTTTCTATGCTCCTTACTCTTCCCTGGCCATCCAAACACAGCCACTTGTATCTTCCAACAGATAACATGTTTAGTGTGGTCGTTTCAACTGTATTAGCAAAAACTGTCATTGTGCTTATGGCATTTAAGGCCACAATACCAGGGAGAAAGACAAGGTGGCTTTTGGGATCAAGAGTATCTCACTCAGTCATTTTCATCTGTTACCTTTATTAGTTACCAAGTAACTATTTCTGGAATTTGGCTTGTAATCTCTCCTCCATTAGTTGATATTCATACACACTCTCAGCATGATACCTCATCATCGAGTACAGTAAGGGCTCTGTCACTGCCTTCTACTGTGCCCTGGGATTTTTGACCTTTTTGGCCCTGGGGAGCTTCATCTTAGCTTTCCTGGCCAGGAACCTGCCTGACACGTTCAATGAAGCCAGGTTCTTGATGTTCAGCATGCTGATGTTCTGTAGTGTCTGGATTACCTGCCTACCTGTGTACCATAGTACCACGAGGAAGGACATGGTGGCCATGGAGATAGTCTCCATCCTGACTGCCAGTGCTGGGATACTAGGCTGTATCTTTGCTCCCAAAGACTATATTATTCTAAGACCAGATAAGAATACCCTGGAAGCATTAAGGAAAAAAAGTAAGTACTTACATGCATAAATATTTACCTTCTGGCCTTAAAAGAAGGAACCTGAAAAATAAGCCACCATTTTCATGTAGATTATACAAAGTCATATTTAAGTAATATTTAAATCTGGTTTATCATCTATTAACTTTACCATCATCCTATACTAGTGTGAAATGCACAAGAGCTTGAATCATCAAATTTTGCGAATATAAATATTAACTTTGATGTGGTTTGTCCAATTTAAATCTATTATTAAATCCTGTAAGCTGCCCTTTGTTATATGTACAGTAACCCCTTTTTTCTATCTTTAGCTACCATTTTATCTTAGACACTCATCTTAAGCAGAAAGTATTGAAGCAGTCCTCCGCTCAACATCCCATTTCATTTTACGACATTTTTCTAATTGGTGAGACAGATGGACTGAAGATTTATGATTTTTATTAAGACTTTATTATATTTTTCTGTTTTCTTCTGACAAATACACATAAAATTTATAAAATTCAACTGCAATTTATATGTCTACATTGTGGGAGGTAGGAGTCTTATATTAGCTTTATCCACAGACACAGACATTTGTCCTCAAATAATAATCAAATGGACTACACTTGTCTTTTTGGTTTTAAGTGAACCTTTGTACCCTGCATTTTCGTATTGTCAAAAATATCTCAAGGCAGTTTAGTTATCAAGTAAGTTTGCTGTAATATATGTGGAAGAATAATCAATAGACCATTATTATTGAATAGAGGTAGAAATAGTATTTATTTTAAAAAAGAAAGGGAGTTTAAAAAAAGTTAGTCTGAGAGCAGTGAGTTTAGTTTTCTTTTTCCTAAGTGTGCTGATTGACAGGAAGGCACCTACGGGGTCAATTTCTGGGACAGTCAACAGAGAAACTTTCAATTATCTTTAGATTATCTGAAAAAGCTTGAGAGTTCAGTTGGGACAAGCTGTGTCTAGGTGCTACGTTCCAGTGTCTTTCTGTTGCCACTGTGCACATAATTAAACAAGATTGCCTCATTTAAGAAAGTATCTCATTTTGTCCTTTTTTGGGGTTAAAATCCAACTCCTAGATGAACAGATTTTTACCATGGAGGTTTTATTCTCTTTTTACCACCATATTGTGAGCTGCATGTCAGCTCAGGGTGATGGCTCTGAGGCAAAATATAAGGCTGTAGATATGGGAAGGTTGAGAAAGATCAAAAGTTTGGGAATAATCCCAAGTAGTCTAAGAAAAATTTGGAGCTCACTTTGTATCTAAGTTTTTTTTAAGTTTTAGCTGTTTAACACGGAAGATAACTCCCAAGGATCAATTAAATTGATCTTAGTTACCTAATGTTTGTTCAAGTTCAAAATATTTTAGGTACTGTAAAAATTTTGACTGGGAAGTCCATTAAATTGTCAATTATCTATTCTTTAGGACTATCCTAGTCGACATATTAAATATTTCTGATATTCTGTTGAGTTTCTAAAATCTGAGGCTGTTTGTTTACTGTTTGGTCCGTAGTCAAGGATACATTCACATGGGGCAATTGGGAAATAGCTAGATAAGGTAGAATATCTATATGCACACACACAAAGAAACACATATGCGTCCACATACATGTAAATAGTAAATTCTCATGTCTTGAGCTCCTCTTTATAAATTGCCACATTGACTCAATAAAATATGAGCAACTGAATGGTTTGCTTCCACACACAGAAGGCCAGAATACTGTGCCCAAAAAAGTGGTCATGTTTTAACGTAATAATAGAAAAGTCATGATTTCCACATAAGGAGAATAAATCCAAGGGTATATTAATATATTGTAGACACAAGGATGTTTTTCTGGTAAACATTATTTGTCAAATGTTGCCTGAATTTAATTGATTTTTTGTATTAAGAATAAAAGTTTAGAAAAATTATGAAATTCTTTCTGTATAGCTTTATGAGAAAATAATTGGCTCACAGTTTATGATTAATTCTGTGTCTCATTCTTTTCCTCGTGAGGCTCTGAAAAACATCAGCAACAGCAGCTAACTTAGGGGGACCTGCAGTCTAGCCACAGCATCTAGATAGTTTAACATTACTAGAGTTCTAGAGGGTTGCAGTGAGTTCACAGGCTTTATCAGAATGAAATTAGTCATAAAGGAGAAAAAAAGATCAGAATTTCAATATTTATAGCCTAATACCTTGAACTAGGACAAAAAGGAAACAGTGAGAAAAGGTGGGGTATCCAAATAACGCTATGAAAATCAAAATGTAGGCATGTTTTACTGATCATAGATTTTTACCTGAAATGTGAAAGCTGAAATCTACATATGGCCGAATATACTTTTAATGTCATCTTCTCCATCTGTGGACTCTTGGAGTAAGCTGTCTACTCCTGGAAGTTGTCTGCTTCCGGAGGCTTTTTAGTAAGCCTCAGGGTCAGATTTTACATGGGTCTGGATGTCCAGGTTCTAGTAAACTAAACCCTTTTAACCTTAGAACCACGTCTTCACTAGTGGTTGTCATGGAGTTTAAACAGGCTCGTTGTGATTAAATACTAAAAATGATCTTTTACAGCATAGTTCTAATGCTGAGTGGTGCTTCTTCCAATAAACTTATTCTCCTAAAGGGATGTGTCCAGTCATGTCCCTTTTGAAAATGGCACTTTGTATTAATTGTGCATATGATTCTGCACATATATTAATTTTGTAAATACCTGACAAGATATAAATTCAATGATATAGAATCTGTCAGAAGAGATTTCAAGCCAAGATTTATGTGCCTTCTTGTAATGTTTGCAAAATGAGAGTTTATGAGAAATTTGGGACAAGATCACATTAACATTTTATCTAGGAGTAGAACTTTAACTGAAATGAAAGCTGCAATAAAGCCAGAAAATGTTCCTTCTTTGCTAAGTTATTTTTTAAAACTACTCAGTTTGGTAACTGAGTAAAATTTATTTGTAAATGGCTCTTGAGACAGGGATTTCAAACTTTGCCTGTTTTTTTTAGTTTTTCCTAAGTATAGATACAACTGCTTTCATTACCCATTAAGCATTTCCAGGAAATTTTCTTGACATCTGAATAAGTCCCTTAGATTAATAAAATTAGTGTGAGCAATTGATATTACCAGTTGGTGGGAAAACCAGTAAGGGCTGCTAGCTAGTTTTACGTAGTAGTCATGTAGAGTTTCTTTGGTTTTCAATATATTAACTAAATTATGATCTTTAATCTTAATAACTAAGATTCTGGAACATTATGTTGACCTCAGAGTCATTAATTATTTTAAAAATTTTTTTGATTGAAATGCCTAAGGAAATTAGGAAACTCACTTGTTTACATAACATGCTGAAATCATGAAAAATCTCAAGGAGTTATCTAAACCTTAAAATATTAGCAAGGTTGTATGCTAACCCTGGACCTATCAGTTTAACTGTTTGAGGAGAATTAAGTATTCGTATAAAGGCAGACTCTATAACAGATATCCAAATGATATATCTTGATTATTTTACTATCACATCAAGGCTCCGCAGAAGAATATCAATCCAGTCACAAAGGTGCATAATTAAAGTTTGAACAATTGGTAGTTACAAATAACTGTCACCTATGGTAAGAAGGAAAGTAGTGTCAAGGTTTGAGATTTTAACCCACTCAAAGGAAATCAAGTTAGTCTGTTGCTGTTTAATGGATAGGCAGAAAATACAAGCATCCTGGGCCAGAAGCAAAGGATTTTGTTACTCATGGCGCTGCTAGCATGTGTTATCATGTTTGTGCCAGTTCCGTGTCCCCCAAGTTCCACAAGGATAAAGCAGAGGGGCCCAGTGCAGTACACGTGTGTAGCAGCTGAGGAACACTGAACGTGGGGAACGTATGGCTTTTATACTAAGTGGTAAACAAGTCTGCCTGATGACCCCGAGGGAGACGTTTTTATCTTACCTCTCAAGATTGGTGCTGCAAACACAATCCCAAGAAATGGTATGGGAAAAGAGCATTCAGAGCCTTGGATTCTTTTTTTCTTTTTTGACACTGGTCTTTATTTGTCCATAAGTATATATCTCAAATGTTTTATTGTGATACAATGCAACATAAAATTTTACTAATTTAACCTTTGTTAATTATAATAGTTTTATTACCATAAACTTAGAGCTTGAATTTATTAAAAAAGAAAAGAAAGAATGAAGGAAGGAAGGAAGGAATTTTTTTTTTTTTTTGAACCAGAAGGTGTTTATTGCAAAATTTGGCCAGGGTTCCAACTGGGTGGCCGCTGGGCTAGGGACCCTCTGCCTAGGGCTGGCAGATGAGATGGAATCAGGGAGAAGGAGCAAGCCTGGGATCGCCGCCTCAGAGCTGCGACATGACATTGGGTGCCAAGCTGCATGTGAGGCCTGTGCCATCTGGTTCCACATTGAGGCTCTTCACTATACCATCTTCAACCACCATGGAGAACCTCTTAAGTCGTCGATTCCCAAAGAGGGACACCAATGAGTCATCTAGTAGTAAATCTGTCTCCTTTCCAAAGGCCCCAGTGGGGTCAGCCAACAGCCGAACCTTGCCTTCTGTCTTGTGGGCTCGTCCCCACTCACCAGTCACAAAGACATCATTAACACTCAGACATGCCACCACCTGGACACCCTTGGCCTTCAGAGCCTCAGCCTGTTCCACAAACCCCGGCAGGTGGGTCTTGGAACAGCCAGGGTGAAAAAAGGGTGCTCCTTTTTTCTCGAGCATATGAGCTACTTTTTAAGTAGCTTCAGTGGCCTTATTTCCAGGTCTTATTGCTGCTTGAAAGAATTGTCTTTGCTTTTGCTTTCATCTTTTAATTTCTGCAATACAACCTTTCGTGCCCCTCCCACTAATTTAAAACATTTGTGGTCTTTATGAGTGTTGTAATGCTGATGAGCACTGAGTTTCTTTAATGTTGATATTGCAGTATCACAAAGCAAGCAAATGATCTTATCTTAGCAGAAACAAGATGATGTTGTGATTCCCAATCCTCATTAACAAATCTGTTTTCTTCCTTCAGTGTTCTCTTGGTCTTCTTTGATGTGATGGGCTGTTAAGCAGACAGAATTAAAAAATACTGTCAAGCTGTGCGACTATTCACAAATTCCACTTCAAACAGAAACACAGTGCACCCCGTCAAAAGCTGATAACAGACTGGCGTACTCAACCCCCACCGACTTTTGCCATTCAGCCTCCTGTGGTAGTGGCGTCAGTCAGGCCGGGAAGTTAAAACTGAATAACGTAGCATAGCAGCCGTCAATTTAGCCCTTGTGGCTTGCTAATATTCCAACTGTACCCGTCAAACTGGGAGTATTATTTTGTTGAAACTTATTTTATTCTTTGGAATTTTAAATATGTTCATTTTTAAAATAAAAACATAAAAGACAAACAAAAATGTATTAATAAAAATAAAAAGATTTGTTCTGTAAAATTGGACTCAGTCAAAAGGCCGCACATAAGGACCTAGAAAGCCACATGTGGTCTTAAGGCCGCAGGTTCCCCACCCCTGCACTAGAACTTACTCCTCTTATTTAATTGTAATTTTGTATTTTTAACAAATCTCTCTCTTTCCTTCTCTTCCCTTTCCCAGCTTCTAGTATTCTCTGTGGGTGCTAAAAAAGAGTTGATCCCATAGAATTAAAAAGTAAAAAGTTCAACTTTATTTTAAAAATAATTATCTTTACTACCATATTAAATAAAATGGAAATATATTATATTTAATTAACCAATGTAATAAACTGCACAATTTTTTTAATGAGACAACACACTTTTCCTTGTAAATCCTCCTCTTGAGGGATGACATATCAGTACCAGTACCTCACTGTGGAAACAGCTTCCACCTTCCGAGACACACCGTTAGGATGCATCAGAATTTCCAGCGGGAAGGCATAGTTTGAAAAAGGCTCAGAGATGATTCTGACACCACATTCACCATTGAGAATCAATGACAATATGGTACTTCCATTTGAGAAAATAAAAAGTAAATGATGTTTAGTACTCCATACATTTTAATACAAAGTTTAAGTAATAGTATAGTTTTGTACCTATTTTATCATAAGCAGTTTATATATCAATATTTTAAAAGTTCCTACTTCCTATTAATTTTATTAAAGTCCTTTCTATTATATAAAGTTTAACTGCCTGGAAATTTTATTTTTGGCACTGAGTTTTCAAATTAATTCAGATGTAGAAGGAGAAAAACCTACGACAAAATCACAGTGATGGGGAGTAGGACTGGCATGGTCTTTTCTCGAGCCCTAGCTGGCCAGAGGTAGACAGCTGTTCTATCAAAAACCCCAACATGGGGTATGGGGATTTGCACCCTCAACCCCTTTCCCAGAGCATGGGAACAGGGCACAAACACAGCGTCCAATAAGTGTAGTAGGAATTCATTATGTGAAAAATCACAGCTGTGGGATGTTACTCACTGTATAGTCAATCCCGCTGGGGACTCTCTCAGTCACCTGGTGAAACTTGCCTCAGAATCTTCCTGTCCACTGACTCCCATCTCCTGTTTGGTGCATGTTGCCTCCAGGGCATTCCTGGCCCCCGGCACATGCACTTCTGGGTTGTTTTTCATGTGTCCATACAACCTCCTGAGGAAAACTTTTCTCTGGGAAGAGTGACAGAAGAAGACTCTTGAAGAAGATCATGTCAACATTTCTGGAACTTTCTGTTGAACTCAAGAACACTGGGGGATGTAGGCTGAAGCATCACTAGCATATGCTTTAACAAGGTTTTCATTACCGTCTCCATTTGAGTTGTGTTGTTTTCAATCTGAATTCAGTCTAGTTATTAAGTTTTACCCTTTAGAAAGAGCTACCTTCCTGTGAAACCACAGGGACTCAAAAACAAAAACAGAAAAGCGCCACAGCTTTCACTGCAGTAGGAAGTCCTACTTTCCTACCTGTTGGCAGAACACTCGTTAGGAGTAGGCACAGACAAAATGCAATTATTCCCCAGGGTACAAGGAGCTGCATTATTCATCAAAGTAGAAAAAAACAAATATTTTATTAAGCATCTCAGATTATTTATTTATGAGTAGAGTCTTTCCAAATGAGTTCTCTTTTTGCCTGGTAAAGCACGTTTTTTTCCTTTATTGAAGTATACTTTACATATCATGCCTTTACTCCATTTCAAGTGTATAATTAAATGATTTTCAGTGAATTTACCGAGGTGTACAGTTAATCACATAAATCAGTTTTAGAGGAATTCCTTCCCCCTATTGAGACCCCGAATTCCACTCCCCAACTATTTTTCAAGCATGTCCCACCCCTCCACAGTGTCCACCATGTCTCTCAGACATGGGTTTGCTTCCCCACCCCCCAATTCCCTAGTGATCATTCCCACCATTTGAGCACCATAGTGTTAATCAGTCAATATCAGTTTGATGGCGAGTACAAGTGGGGCCCATTCTTCTGGTCTTGTGTCACCTCACTTTGAATAATGGGCTCAAGCTTAATCCAGGATAATATAAGAGGTGCTAATTCACTGTCATTTCTTAAAATTGAGTAATATTCCATTGTGAACAAGTACCAGATTTTAATAATCCACTCATAAATTGAGGGGCACTTGGGTTGTTTCCACGACCTAGGAATAGTGAATTGTGCTGCCCTAAACATTCGGGTGCACATGTCTTTGTAACAGAATGTCTTACGCTCTTTTCGGTAGATGCCTAATAATGCTATTGCTGGATCGAATGATAGTTCTATTTTTAGCTCTTTGAGAAATCTCCAAATTCTTTTCCACAGAAGTTGCACTAATTTGCAGTCCCACCAGCAGTGTAAGAGTGTTCCTGTCTCTCCACATCCTCGCCAGCATTTGTTGTTTCTAAGAGTGCTATTAAAGAGGCTTTTGTGGATAAAACTATTTCGTATATTAAGTTAGGAAAAAAAAATCAAATAACTCCTAAAATAAACCTTTGAAATGAATTAGTTATCTTAGTTTTTGAATATTATAAGCACAACATAGGTAACTGCAGCCTCAGAAGTCTGATGACATTGGCCTTCATATCCATGTTATCTATCCCTCACTGATCTGTCATTCACTCTGACCTTGGGAAAGGAGTGGTCTATTGGTGCTTCAGTGTGGATTGGGGGGAAATAAAACCAGCTAGCATTTCTGTAAACCACAGAAGACACTTCAAGATAGGTCTGGGAAAGCAAAGCAGAGCCTGTTTTATCCCCTCCCACTGGGCTGCTTTTATGTCACCTGCCGACTCCCTCAGGCGAATTTTCTTTCCATGGTTATATGACCAGGTGTATCTTCAGAGATAAGAAAGGTCACTGGTAAACTCAGCAGCACTTTGCTGGAGCATCTGTCCTCTTAAAGTTTTCTACTTTGTGGATTTTAAGAGAAATTTCTGAGTGTCTGTTTTACATGTGAAAGCTACACGTGTGTGAAAGACATTCATAAATTTTACCTTCAGTTTTTGCATTAGCATACTTATTAGGGTCATTCTTTGGCAAAAGACAGAAACAGGCCAGTTTCTTTCCTTCCCCACCCCAATTCTGTTCTCTTGCTTCACTCTGTCCTCATGTTGTCCCTCCAGTTTTATTTTCTCTTTATCCTCACTCAGGGTTAAACAATTGCTGACAGCTTAAAGATCAGCCTTTCCAGACAAAACAACATAGTTCAAAAGATAAGGTTCAGCCATAAGCTAGTGAGTGGAAGAGAATTTTTGGAGGGAACAGAATGGCTGCCAATTCATTTATCCAATAAATATATTTTTTTTCCTTTTCTCCTCCCAGGTAAGAGGACCCAGGAGTGTTGCATACATCATGCAGACACAGAGGGAAGAATGTGCAGCATTTGCCCAAGAGAGGGATAAACAATGGATTGGTTCACTATTCTAGTTAATGAAGTCAGCCAAATTGATAGCTATATGCCTATGCAGTTTCCTACGTACTTTCATGGAAACAAAACATTATGGAAATTGAGTTTGCACTGATATGTGAGGAAATCTACTGTTCAATTTTTATTAGATTTAGGTAGAGACTCATTCCCCTAAACCACCACTCCAGGGACCAAGGTAAGTTGTTACCACTGGCTAACAGAGATGGAGGAGGCTGGAGAAAGACAGCGAGCTGGGGATGCCTTTATGAAGTCACCTGTAGCTCTTATCACCAACCAGCCCATTCATTGTCAAGTTATTCTTTCTGTGCGGCCTGCAATAGGCAACTTAATTGCCAATAGGATGGACATATTTGTTCATGAAATAGAAATATTGTGTAAAGTTTTCTTTGAGATCTACTGGCCTGACCTATCCTTTTGCCTAGAAAATCTGAGATAATGAGACAGCATTATCCAAGCAATAATAGAATTATTAATCCTCCAAACATTGCTCAAAGTGTAATCGCTAGACCAGCAGCATTCGCATCCCTTGGAGACTTGTTAGAAATGTAAATTCTCAGGTCCCATCCCATACATACTGACACGGAATTACCAATGGCGAGACCAGAAATTGTACGTTAATTATCCCTCCAGATGTTTCTGATGTACAATCAAGTTTGAAAACTACTGGCCATAGGTGATTTTGTGAAGCGCAATGAAATGCTTTCAAATTGAAAGCAAAAACCAAGCCCTGCCTACAGTTCATTGAAAGTCATGGAAGAGGCAGCCTGTTCAGATCGCTTTGACAATCCATTCTTGTGATCCCCTTACTAGAATCACTGGTGAGTTAGTGTGCATAGAAATGTAGCTTTTATGCAGGGGTCAGAAACCATGATGGTGAAATCTAGTTCACTGCCTGTTTTTGTAAATAAAATTGTATTGTGCCACAGCCACATTCATTCATTTACTTATTGCCGATGGTTGCTTTCACACCACAGTGGCAGAGATGAGTAGCTGCAGCAGTGATCTTATAGCAGGTGAGGAGAGTTACACACTGTAGAGAAAACTGTTGCAAGGTCATTGTGTGAAATTGTACCCTTACATTTAGATCTAACCTATACACATGTAAGTGTCCTTGCAAGGATTTATACAGGTGACCATCAGCCCAAACTGGTATCTTCTGAGGAGTGAGCTCATGTACTAATAAAAATATGCTATTTTGGAAGGCCACAGCAAAAGCCCAAGAAGATGGGGTTGGCATAGTAAAGTCTCATTAGGAAAGGAAAGAAGAAATGATTTGGAGTAGGATTGGAAAATTCATATGGTGCAACCTTCCAACCCTGTATCAGGAAGTTCTAGGGGACTCAGGAGGGCAATCTGGAAGGAGAGGTCTTAATGAGAAAAGAGATAGGTGGGAAATAAAATTCCAGGCACTTTCATATGTGCTGTTTCATTTAAATCCTCTGTATACCTCCCACAAGTTAGCTACCACCCTCTCTTTTGTTTATTCTTAACATAAGGAAATGATATCTATAGCTCTTAAGCAACTTGCAGGAGATAACACAGCCAACAAGTATTACTATGCGGCACCTCTGGTCTAACACTAAAGCCCATATTTTTATGCTACCTCTTGTACCACCACACTGTTTTGCCTAAGGAAGCACTATTCCTAAATATTACTTTTGAAAATCAACTTAACGTTCAACCTAAGAAGCCCATTGGACAGTATGGCTCATCTAAATGAAGGCAAGTGGGAAAGAGAGGGGAAAAGAAAGATTGAAAGGAAGAGGAAGGACATGGAGAGAGAGAGAATGAGCAAGAGACTGACTCTGAGTCAGACAGACCAAGAGACAGAAAGGCAGAGAGGCAGGCTGGGGACATAATTCAGAAAGTATATACACATTTATTCAAAAAGGAGAAAGTAAATAACAAAAAAACTTTAACATAAAACTTTCAGTAAGAAAGGAAATTGAGAAAGGCCTAAAATAACTGTACCCCTACACATAGTACAAGAAAATATCTGCTGCTTTGTCTGACCCAGGAGGCAAATATTCATGTACAAATTTCTTCATTTTCTGGAGAGCAATACTGTGATGTGGTAGCTGATGAAAGACAGGAGGAATTAAAAAAAAAAAGAAAGAAAAATCTTTAAAACTCTGGAGAGACAATGAACAAACCTGAATTTATGGGTAGAACTGACAGGAAGGCGCAGCTACTCTAAAATTGTACCCATCCCAGGTACCAACTTTCCACACACTGCATCTTTTGAAAATTATTCCTTTGGTCTAAGCGCTTCCATCTTTGGACCTCCTTTTAAAGTTAAATAAATTTGGTAGTGAAAATACATTCAATCATAATTCACCAGTGTGCAAACATCAAAGGGTGAGCAATGTCTTGCAACATAAAAATTTTTTCAGTTATATACAATGTAAAAAGTTTGAAGCATCCTTATGTGACTTTACTATTGTAATAAATTCTTCTCTTATAAATACCATAACACTATGCCAGCATTAATCAAGTGTGCTTCCTAGAATATTCATTCTGCATAATTCTCTTTGATTAATAGGTAGAAATGGTAAACAAAAAATAAGTTTAAGAAATGTGGCCTATTTTATCTCATTCGTGGTATATCACACTCAGAACAAGTCATAAATAGCTCTGAGAAGTCTGAAAATAATGCTATTTAACCAATTTTTGTCTAAATATATTTGTCCAAGACAGTCTTCACTCCCACCCCTGTTAGTATCCTTTAGAAGACTGGGGAACAATTTTAGAAATAGGACTGGAATAATATAATTCTTAGCAACACCTCTTTCCCTTCCCAGATGTTTTTCTTGGTCATGTCTGGAACTTTGATGGCACTCTAGTACTTTATAATCTATAGGGTTATCTAGAAACTTAAAAGAAAAACAATTGACATTATCCTGAACCAGTTATTCTAGGGAGTAGTCAGAAATCTGTACATTTTAGATTTTACAGTCTGATAAATGACTTATCTGAGCCATTTCTAAAACTATACTTTGAAATAGAAATGGGATAAAATGCTTCTGCTTTTAGGAAGCCTAAGTTTTGATCACTAAAGGAACTTGTCTAGGTGGATTTGATAAAACCAGAGAACAGAGAATTATTATTCAGAGATGTTTGATCCTTTGGGACTTGTTCTTGCTGCCCTCCTATCTTCTTCCATCCTCCATTTATCTGGCCAAATCTTCTCTTCACTCCGATTCCCAGCCCTATCATACTATTCTGACCCAGTTTCAAGTTCTTGCCTTTTTGACCTTACTGCATAATTTGACTTTTGACAGAAGCACATCTAATACCTATCCCTCTGCCCTGGATTCACAAGTGCATCTCCTTCCTTCCAAGCAGTCTCCAGGCATCACATTCTGCTTCCAAGGTTGGCTCTATGGAGCCCACTAACAAGAGCAGGCTCAGTCTTTTGTGCTTCTTTTGGAGGGTTAGAAGAGATAAAAATGACTTTACTGCATCCAAGATGCTGGATCAAAAGAAAGACAACCAGCAGAGGGGCTGTGGATCCTGAAGTTTGTTTCCTTCATGCAGTCATTCACATTCTTCCTGGTCTATATGCTTACCTTGACCTCATCTAATATGGGGATTAGAAAGTCTGGAGAGAGGCAGAGGCCTGCACAAACTGATGTTTCTTTAAGTAAAAAGAGGCTCATATTGTATGTAGGGTAATTCCTAGAATGGCTGTTTTCCTACTAAATGATACTATGAGGTGCAAAAAGTAGAGCTATTATCTCAGTGTCTGTTTAGGTTAATACAATCATAAATGGGAGGCAATTCACTTAATTCAGTAGATACTTATTGAAGCCCACTGGGGCCAGGTATTGCTCTAGGTCCTTGGGATTCAGCAGTGAACAAAAGAGCAAAGATTGTTTTCATAAAGCTTATGTTCTAGATGGATGAGGCAGATAATGAGCAAAATTATCAAGAAATATATACTATAGGTTGTATAATGGAGAAAAAGCATCAAAAATGAGTAGGAGGTGCTAGAGGGGAGGAGGAGGCATGGAACAGAAATTTGTATAGTGTACTCCAGAAGATTCGCGTAAAGAATTTAAAAAAAAAGTGAAAGTGGGAATCATACAGACATCTGAGGAGAAAAGAGTTCCAGGCAGAAGAAAGAATAAGTGCAAAGGCCCCAAGGTACGACCAGGACCGGCACGTTTGACAAGCAGGAAAGGGGCCAGAGTGCTGCAGAAGATAAGGAGGAATGTAGGAACATATGAGGTCAGAGAAATTAATGGGGACCAAGTCCTCGGGACTTTCTAGGCCACTGTGATTTACTGTACCTTTTACTTGGCATGAGATATGAAGTCACTGGAGGTTTGGTGCAGAGGAGTGACATGATCTCATGTGTGTTTAACAGGATCCCTCTGCCTGC
Source organism: Lepilemur septentrionalis (assembly GCA_963573855.1). Classification (NCBI taxonomy): domain Eukaryota; kingdom Metazoa; phylum Chordata; class Mammalia; order Primates; family Lepilemuridae; genus Lepilemur; species Lepilemur septentrionalis. Next base: position 24,973 of record CAUYMX010013890.1, on the reverse strand, counting down.
CGTGTTGAGAACAGATTGAAGGGAATCATTGGTCAACACAGGCAGACGAGTTAGGAGACTATAGCAATCTTCCAGGAAATAGACTATGGTGGCTGAGATCAGGATAGGTACGGTGAAGGAAGTAGAAGATATGAGTGTATAATTAAAGATAGAGTCCTCTGGATTTCCTGATAGATAGAAGATCGAGAGGATACAGAAATGACTCCAAAGCTTTGGGCTTTACTACTACTAGATGGATAGAATTGTTATTAACCAAGAAGAGGAAGGTGCAGAAGAAAACAACTAAGGGGTTAAGATTAGAGACTGATTTCTGACATGTAAGCTTGCAAAGCTTATTTCAAGTCTCCAGTTCAAGGTAAGTCTGGGGTGGGCATAAATGTTTCAAAATTAAAAAGAGAAGGAAGTAGTTATCTTTTGTGTAAGGAAAATGTGTGCATACTTACTAATGGTGCATAATTGATTCCTTCTTAACATACATATGATAACATGATCTCTAAGGCTTTTCCATAGTCTGCCTAAACTTCTATGTTTAAATTTTATACTATGACTGGAAAAAAAATTAAAGTATCAAAGCCCCTAAGGACTAGATAATTGCCTTTTAATTCCAAACTGTGATTTGCTTCTTTATCTTTCTCTTGTACTCGTCACCTCAGACACTTTCATAGCTTCTGGTCTCAGCTAGCCAAGCTTGTAATTAGTTGCTCTTTAGAATAGATTCATTAGTCCTTTTTAATATTTCTCTGCTATTTGCTCTGGATTCTAAATGGTTCTACTTGGCCCTTCTTTTGGCCAAACCGTTTCTTCTGCTCTATGTCTATAGCTCAAACCTTTGTGTAGACTAAATGGTTAAAGGGCTTTTCAAATGAGCCTGCCTCAGTCTAACTCATAGTTAATTTCTACTTATTCACTTGGGGCTTCTTCTGTGTGAATGAATATTACCTTGGACTACCTGTTTCTTTATAGTTCAAATAATTCCTTCTGATAACAAATACACTTTTTTTCAAAAAAGCTAAGTTATTTTCTTAGCTATTTTCAGCAGCTCCTGACTTGTCAATATATTTATAAATAGCCCCTATTTTTAGTGGCTATCATCTCATACAATCACTTATTAAAGTAGGGGCACTGCAATGACAGGGGTGACAAGGCTATACGATATGAGAAGATACCCAAGATTACCATCTTTCTTGCAATCTTGCCTAGGAAAAACCCCTGCTTTGGCAAAGGAAAATTTACTATTATCCTCTCCTCCATAACCACAACTTGGGATAAGAAGTTTTTTTCTACCACTTTTGGATGTTAGAAGCAGTAAGAAAGATAACAGGAATTTCTTGAACGTTCTGATGGTTTCTATGGACAATGTTTAGAATACGGGGAGACAAGCCAAAGAAAATGCAGACATGGTTACCGTATCCATCACACCTGTGCCCATGTTCCCAGAATTGATAAGTAATGCTATTTTCACTGTGATGGGTCAGAGAGGTTTGGGCTGGAATGGCAACATAATCATTTATGCATAATTACCTTGACAAAATATGCTCCAAGTTCAACACAAAGGACTTTCAAACTGATTTTGGGAACACAATCTGCATATAAGGAGCCCTAACTGCCTATAAGGGAAAACTATCTCTTAAGCAGCTGCTTAAGATTAGGGAGGGAGGTGGGAAGAAAAAAAGAAAAAAATAGGAGACAGGTCTAAAAGTTTGCATCAATCAGGAGGAGAACACAGTCAAATATTAGAGGATTTGTACTAGAAAGTTCTCATTCTGAAGCTGACTTTTTTGTTAGGTACAGGCTATCCTGCAAGTTCAGAACAAAGTTCCTGAGGTTAGTCTTTTACACCTCAAACCTCTTAGAAGTGAAAGTAAAAATAGCCAAAGCAGTGATTATTTTCCTCACAGTAGTCAGTAGAGAAAGAAACAAGATTCAAAAGACGATTAAATGTTCAGTGATTGGCCAGTGCCTGATCGTCCCTGGAGAACAAAAAGCTTGAAGCAGTTGTGATCAAGATGTCAAGGCAGCCACCCCGGTTCTGCGTGTGCACATGCACATGCGTGAGTGCACACCTGTGCTATGTATATAAGGGGTGGTGGGCTGTGATGGGGGAAAAAGGAGACCAGAAAGAGGGACAGCAAAAGTAACAAGGGAAAGGAAATAAGTGGGACAATAAGAACAGGGCTACTTAGAGAGGGTGCAGCTAACTGAGGCCTCTAAATCTGGGGTCCATGAATCTAGGCAGAGTTACTCAGACTGTAGTGATACAAGTTGTTCAAACCTCCACCAAATATGGAAATTCTGATGTAGTATGGCCAAGGAAACCATGTTTTCAATAGTCTGAGTTCCACAGTGATTCTGATACCAGGTTGTCTTGCTCATACCTTTGGAATTCCTGAGCTGATCTGTCAATAAATGGGTTTTAAGAAGTTGATAAGCTCCTTCAAATTGTAAAATTTAGTGTGTATCTGCTTTTTTCTAGGGAGGATATCCATAACTTATGCAGAGTCTCACAGGGTTGCATGTGTTAAAGAAAATAGACTGCATCAAAGGAGGTCAAAGTTGTTGGTTGCAATAGACTAAATGTTTTTGCCCCCGCCTCCCCAAATTCATCTGTGGAAATCCTAACCCCCAATATCATGGTATTAGGAGGTAGGGCCATTGGGAGGTGATTAGATCATGAAGATAGAGCCCCCATGAGTGGGATTAGTGTCCTTGTAAAAGACTCCAGAGAAATTTCCTGTTTCTTCTGCCATGAGAATGAACAGCAAGAGGACTGTTGTCTATGAAGAAAAAAGGAGGCCTTCACCAGACGCTAAATCGGCCAGAGCCTTGATCTTGGACTTCGCAGCCTACAGAACTCTGATAAATACATTTCTGTTGTTTATAAGCCATGCAGTCTATGGTATTTTGTTGTATCAGCCTGAACCGGATTTGTGGTTTTCTGTTTATCCAATCTGCAGGTACCAAAGTGGCTATTCCGCTGGAGGAGTTGGGGGAAGGTCAAATCACAGGGAGGCCAAACTAACTAATCACATATACATGTGCTGAAGAAACATCTAAATTTAAAAGTTGATATTAAAGAATTGTGATAATTTAATAGCTAGTATACCAAATAGATATCTCCTCTCCCATTATTTTGCACTGCAATGACCAAATAATAATTTGCAATTGCATTAAGTGGAGAAACTGAATTATTTTCCTCTCTGCCAGCCAGCTGCCAGTTAGCATTTTGAAGGCAGTATGTCTTAAGCATTAAAGCAGCTGCTCAGTCATTGCTTCTTAATTTCTTTAAAATAAATGACCAGTCCCAAATCATGCCCACCTGGACAGAGTTTAAGAAGAGACAGCATGAGAACGGTCCATAGCTAAGTTTGCTTGCCTTAGACAGGCAAGCTGGGTTTTCTGACAAGAGACATTTCTGTGTAAAAATAAGTAAGTGAAATAATTTCTGGTCACAGTGGTAAAGGAAGGTGTTATTCTACAATCAAGTTTTTAGACTTCCACTTTTTCCTTGACCTTTCACTTTTATAGAAGGCCTGTATAAGACTATTGTGTTAAGATTAATACATAGTTCATAAAGGTAAAGTATGGCTTTACCTGTAACCGGAGATTCCTTAAATCTGCTGCTAAGAGTCTGGCACTTATGCCTGTAGCCTTTGAGTTCATTCTCTAATCTCACACAATCAGCTATCGATTTTTGTCTAGGCAGGAAAAAAATAAAATCACTTAGCTCATTTATCCAATTATTCCTTCTAAGAGTCATAATCTTTTGAAGAACTGAATGTTTGGACAGTATGCAAATTCTCGCTTTATTTCTGATTAACCAGTTTATCAGGGTGGCCAACCTGGGCTTTTTTTATATAGTGCTAAATGTACACAAAGACATAATATTTAATATGTGGATTAGACTATTTTTGAAAACACTTTTTTTCTGTTAAAATTTTATCTTTAAAGTTGCTGCTTCCTTCTCAGGGTGCAAAAGGAAAAAAAAAATCCCAATAGTACCCACTGAGTCACATACTAAGAACATTAACAAGTGATAATGGGGAAACATAGAGGGACCTAACTAGTATGTCATAACATATACTGCTGAATAGCTCACATTTGATGGTTACTGACACAGTACAAATGGAATTTGTTTCTAGAGGAATCAACATGAAAAGATAGATTACACTGATGGTCTCGAAGATTTACGCTGAAAGTTCAAATGGTTTGTGAAACTTTTTCATGCTCTAATGATATTATAAATGTGAGTTCAACTCCAGTGCTTTTCTTCACAGTAGTCCCATTCCTTCTTAGATCTAACAGACTCACATTTGCCAAGGCTGCCTTTCATTTTCCATGTTTTTTTACTGTAAAATATGATTAATTAGGAATTTCTGGATAAAATTCACACATATCTTGCTCTTCAGTTTTGTTAACTGAAAAATGAAGTTAACATTCCCTATGATTTCTTAATGATTAAAAACCTATATACATGGAGATATGAGATAAAAATCACTTGAATGATACTCATTTTAAAATAGATATTACAGTGCCATTAATGTTGATTGGTGTCAGCAGACGTGTTCTTTTTGAAATCCACTTAAGAGATCTCCAATTTTCAACTATTTTCGGCAGTGAGGTAGTATATTAATAAGACATACATACACAGTGAACAGGTTTCTAAAGAACAATGACTTAGCATGAAAGACTGGCTTCACCCTTCTTGTAAGTGGTATAATTGGGGTTAAGAGATATTTAAGGAAATATCAGATAATATTTAAGGATTTTGAAAGGTATAAAAGCACTAAGTAAAAACATGTACTACAATTGGACAGTAAAGGGTAACTGCATCAAGGCTCATTAGGAGCCAATAGATACTTTCTCAGAAAATAGAATTTCAAACTTATTCTATAAAGCTATTGATGGAAGTGTAACCACTAGAACAAAAAGACAAACCTTTTGTTTTGGTTAGTTATTGTTGTATAACAAATCACCTCAACACTCGGGCTTACAACAGCAACAAGTGTTCTGTGGGCCAAAAATTCAGAGAGGACTTTGAGCAGCTGTTGTTCAGAGTCACTTGTGTAAGTCCAGCCCTGTGGAGGCTGGAGCAGAAATAAGCAGGGGCTAGAGCAACTGGGAGCTGTCCAGGTATCTTGCTCTAATATATAACAAAACCTGTGGGTTAGGTCTTCTCTATCCTCATTTATTTTTGTCCATCTTAACATATTATGAAAGTAGTAAAATTTAAAAAATGGGCCTTTGGAGAACAACATTGTGAGCAAGAAAAAAGAAAGCCATTAGCTGAGCTAGCATTGAAAAACAATGTATAGTTACATATGAAATGATAATGGAGAAATAAGAATGCAGAATATTAAGAAATACCCAGAAGATTTTCTCAACTCTATACAATTTGAAAAATTTGAAAACTTGAATGAGACAGATGATTTCTTCAGAAAATAATATTACCAGAACATATGAATTATAGACAAATGATCTGGAAAAACTTCTACAATCTCTATCCTTCAATAAAGAGTTTAAAGGAAGACTTATACCATTTTCAGAAACAAATTCCAATTCTATTTAAATTGCTTCATAGCAGAGGAAACACAAATTTCATGTTTTTGTGGGGTTGGTAATTTTATGGTAAAATGTATGTATATGCAAAATTACACACCATGGTCATGTCAGTGTGAAGCTCCTAATTATCAGCAAACTCAATTCATCAGCACAATAAAATAATCCACGAAAAACTATGGTACATTCCAGGAATATAAGAATGCTTTAGTTTAATATATAATTGTGATATTAATAAATCAATATAAAATTATTTGATTTTTCCACTGATAAGATAGCTATGTGATAGATATGTAAATATGCTATTAGTAACATCCCCTTTGACAAAAATTCTTAGTGAAATTGGAAATATATGGATACTTCAAGATATGGAGACACACATATTTATACATTTACATCCTTAAAAAATGAAACACATTACATTGAAGATTAAAGCAAGAATGTCTTATCACAACTATTAAATACTGCTCCAGTGTTACTAGCTTAGACAGGAAAAAAAGTGTTAAAAAATTTGAAAAGATGTGGTATAATTACCAGGATTTTTCAAGCTGTGTTTATATACCTGGAAGAGTCTAGAGAATCAATTAAAACTCTAGAAAAGGTTAAGTGAACTGTGTAACGTCCTTGCTTAAAATTAGCATACCTGAATAGACTTTATATATACAAACAATAGGCATTAACTGGGTAAATCAGAGGAAAAAGAACCCACTCACAATGGAAACAAAAAATTGTAATATCTAGAAAAAAGTTTGACAAAAATATGAAGAGTCTGAATTGGTTAAATTCTTAATTTTTGATAAAAAATTTAAGATTTAAACAAATGCAAAATTTTGCCATTTCTTAGGAAGAGTCAACGCTATAAGTGGGTCGTCATCTTAAGTTAATGTAAAAAACTGATGGAATATAATAATACCTATAGATTACTTTTTAAAAAATCTAGACAAGTTAAATCTGAAGTTTATATAGAAAATATAACGAAGGATTTCTAAGTAATTTTGAGAATAGAATTAGAGGAAACTAGTCTATACAATATTAAAGTGTTATAAAGCTAAAAATAACCAAAGCAGTGTAGTATAGACTAGAAGAACAGACTAAAAGGACCAGAAGTGAAATTTAGTATATAATAAAGTGAATATAAAAACATGGCAAACATGGCATTTCAATTCACTAGAGAAAACATGGATTGTTCGATACAATGCTAACATTTGACAGTAATCTGGAAAAATTATAAAGTTATGTTTCTTCCTCATACTTTTCATTAATATAAATTCCAGATTGATTAAATATTTTAATGAAAAAAGCAGTAAAAACTAGAAGAAAACCAGTGTGAATTTTCTTTAAAAATCTTACAGTTAAAGATTTGTAATACTTTGAAATAAAAATAGTATATAAATTCACAAAAATTCAAGAAAATTTGCATGGTATAAAAATTATCAAGTCAAAAGATAAATGGCAAACCAAATGGCAAAAAACAGCTTGCAATTCATATCACAAAGGACTAACTACTTTGAAGAGCTCTCACAAATCAATAGATAATTTACACAAAAGAACATGAAAGAAGAGCATTCTTACTCATTATAAGAGAAAAGTAAAATACAACTACAGTAAGATACCATTTTTTTTGACTAACAGATTGGGAAAAATGAGAAAACTTTAATATGCTAATAAATATGTGGGTAGATATATTACATAAATGGGAGGGAAAATCGGTTAAAACTATGTATGGCAATTGGGCATAGCTATCAAAATGACATGCACATAGCCTTTGATGCAAACATGTTACTTCTAGGAGTTTATCCTACAGATATGTGTATTTGAGGAACAGCATACAGAAATGGGGGAAAAAAATCTAAATACCTAACAATAGGGTATTTGAAAGCAAATTATAATGTTTTGTTTAAAAATGTGCTAGTTCTATGTGTACAAATATGGAAAAATCTCTGGAAGCATATTTCAGAATGATGTGTATAGTATTTTACCATTTGTATTATGTGTATATGTGCATCTACCTACTACATACACCACATGCTTGGGTATGCATAAATTATCTCCGGATATATATATATATTTTATAAGAAACTGGTAATAGTTTGCTTGTAGGGAAGAGTGAGAATGGCGACAGAAGTGAATTTACTTTTCACCAACTGTACTTTTTTGCTTTTCAAACTTTTTCCTATGTAAATGAATACCTATGCAAAAATAGAAAAATATTTCATTTTTAACTCATTTTTACTACTTTTTCCTTTTCTAATATGTCAAGTGCGTTTTAAAAATGGAAATATCTTGAGGAACTTCCAGCTGCTGAGAGGTCTCAACCATCAGTAACAATAATCGTTTTTTTTCCATTATACTTGTTGGTTTCTAATTTTTAAGAAAAACTACTAGGAAGACACTTTACACTCTTGGTAGATAGCAACTAAGAAAAACGATGACCCTATTGTTTAGGGCATTTCCAATAGCTGGCTTAGTAAGTTTAGCACAAGTTTGCCATTACGTCCAAATACAATTTCATGTAAACATAGGATCACAGAGTCAAAATGAACCTTAAACGTCCCATCTGTTGCTGATTTTTTAATGATTTCCTGCCAAGGACTCTGGCTTGGCTTCTGTTGAAAGATGTGAAAGTTTGGCAATTCTCTTCATTTAAAAAAGTAAAAACATTATTATTGAAATCTTTGCTCAGAATGTTAAAGATTTCCCTAGATAATTTCTTTTCCATGTAAGCCTTGAAAAAAGTCACCATCTGTAATGCCAAGCCCAATTTTGTTAGAATATTACCCCTGTGATACATATATCATAGCTCTTATAAAAGTACAAAGTCACAATGCTGTGCAATGACTCCCCTCTGGCTTGTTACTTATCTTTATTCCCACTACCTACTAATTCATTGCCTGACACATAGTAGGTGAATTAATAAATGTTTTGTGATGAAGGCATGCATTTCATTAAAATCAAGGGTTTTTTTCCCAATATGCTCAATTTGGGGAGCTATAGCTACCTCTTCATTTTGAGGTAGTTCAGCTTGACTTTCCCATTTTAAATGAATGCCTTTGCCCCAGTCAATGTCTGTTTCTGCTAATCTTTGTTCAACTATTACTCTTCCTATTCTGAAACTGTGATGTTATATCAATAATTGAGAGGGACATATCATCCTAGTAAATCCATTATTATCAATACGTAAATACATGAAAAGATCAGTTCACCAAAATAAATGTTACCATAGGAGGATAATCTTTTAAACTAATAGTACAAGGCTCCAAAACTACAGTCATAAAGATAACCAAAGACCTTCATGGTTATTTCCTAGGAGCTGAAATTCAATTTTAAATATCAGTTAAAAAGACTTCCTGTGCAAAATTAAAGCTAATTAAAAAAATAAACATGCAGACAACAAAACACTCTTCACAACAGGGGAATTTTTAAAAGAAAAAGGAACTCTGTTCACAAGTAACAGAGCTATTATGGGATTTACAATGCAGTAAACATTTAGGCTAATGGAGTTCCCGGCCAATGAGGGTTTTAAACTGCGAAACAGTGACTAAGCAAATCTTCTCTCTAGTTATTTTAAGTAAAAGAAAGTGTAGGTGCCTAGGTTTGAGATGGACTTAATGACCTCTCAAAACTTCCTTCTAATTTTATCATTCTATTCCTTTTAGGGAAAAAAAAGGGCTCTAAATTTGGGAGAAGAAGTAAGACATCATGTTTTTAAGTCACACAGGCTTTATCTGAGGTAGTATCTTTATATAAAAAGAGAACTAGGTCAGGTAGGTTAGAGCAATGATTTTCCCCAAAGTAGATGATACAGTTTTCTTAAGGAAAAGCCAACAATTTCCATATAGCTTAAAAAAAAATACTTCTAGTTACTTCTGAGAGTTCTCAAACTTTAGTACTTAATCAGGACATACTGGGTTATGAAGGTATGACTCAGATTATGCAAGCTGTTCTTGATAAAAATCTGTGTGTGCATTTAGTCCCATGAAGTTGAATATTTTAATTGCAATAGGGCCGTTTAATATATAAAGAAGTGATACATAAGTACCTTCTAAGCATGTATGTTTTACTATAAATTTCTACATGCAGAATAATATAGTCCGGTGATGAAATGTTAGAAAATAAAAGGCTACAGCTATTCAAAGTGACTTTGGTTAAAAACAATGGACAAATTTCTATGTATTTAAATACTAAGGTGATTCTATGAAGAATTTTTTTTTTTTTTGAATTAAATAAGTCACCGTGCAAGAACTCTGACCTGATTACTAACTTTAGCAACTGGGCTGGAAGACTAACTTCCTCCCTACCACTGCATCTTCCCCCATTGCCTCTTTGATTCAAAATCATACTGCTTTGAGAAGGTATCTCTGAGGTTTTTTTCCTTTCCTAAAGAGAAAACTGTGCCATTTGAGCTAGGTTGCCTTCTCTTGCTGAGCTCCTCCTGCCCCGCCCCCCACATCCTCTTTCTTCCTTCTCTAAGTCCCTCCTCCTCCTTTTTAAATTCCCCTATTAGAAGGTCTTATTAATGATGTGCCCACTGCTCTAGCAGTCAGTGCTCTACCTGCTGTCCTCCTGGTTTCATGAGTTGCTTCAGTTCATTAGTGTTCATCAGAATCACCTGGAATATCAGCTTAAAAACACAGATTCCTGTCTGTATCATTTTGCTAGGGCTGCAGTAACGAAGTACCGTAAAGTGAATAGCTTAGACAACAGAAGTTTATCATTCTCACAATACTGGAGACTAGAAGTTCAAAATCAAGGTGTTAGCAGGGTAGGTTTCTTTCACAGGCTGCGATAGAGAATCTGTTCCATACGTCCCATAGTTTGGAGGTTTGCTGGCGATATTTGGTGTTCCGTGGCTTGTAGACATCTGCCTTTGTCTTCACATGACCACCTTCCTGTGTGTGTGTATGTCTGTGTTCAAAGTTCCCCTTTGTATAAGGACACTGGTCATATGGTAATAGAGACCTACTTTACTCCAGCATGACTGTCTCAGCTTTAATTATTAAATATTTGCAATGACCCTATTTCTAAGTCAACTCACATTAGGGAACTGGGGTGAGGATTTCAACATTAATTTCAGGGGAGACAAAATTCAACCCATAATACCCTCTTTGAAAGTTTGAATCAGTAGGTCTGAAATGACAAGCAAACTGCATTTTTAAAAAATACACCTGTAACTTTTGATGCAGAGATTATTAGGCTAACTACTAAAAAGAGTTGGAAGCAAAAGTTCACCTATTAATTTTTTACATTGGGAATTCTTTCCTGGAGGTGTTTGCAGTGCTTCTGTTTTTTTTGTGTTTTTCCCCCACCAGAAAGGCTTTATATTAACATTTCCTGCATAGTTATATTGCACAGAAAAAAAATGAACTAAAGAGGAGCTTTCAATGCAGAAGGACTCTGGCACGGATCCTGCTCTGGTGACATCATCCATTAATGTATAATTTTGAACAAGTTACCTAAACTTTGAAGTGTCTATTTTCACAAATGTAAAATAGGGATAATCTATCTCACTAGGTTGGGAGGAACATAGGAAATGTACCTAACAGAAAGTAAATGCTCAATAGATGCTATTATGTTCTATCCCAAGCTTTGGTCATGGCACAAATAGGCTATATTCTATATCCAAAATTCTAATAAACAGAGCATAAGATGCATTAAAATTAATTTTTGTAGCAAAAAATAGTCTTGCTTATTGTGTATGAAATGTAAAATCTAAGTCAGGGGCTTTGTTTTGTTCACTCCTGTAACCTCAGTGCATACACTTTAGCACTTAGGACCTAGTAGGTACCCAACAGTCAAACATTAAATAAATTCCACAGATAACTAGAGAAACAGAAAGCAGGAAATCTATTCTCTAAAATTATAATAAAATTATAGTTTTCTACCTATAATAGAGGCTATATTTTACATAATATGCAGTGAACTAGATGATGTGACAATATTCTTATAAAAGATGATTTGAAATGACAGCACAGTATTTAAATATATTCAGGTACCATAATTCATTGAACTATTTGGGGGAGGTACTTTTAGTTTATTCCTAATGTTCACTCTTTTAAGCAATGCTCTGATATTGTTGCTAAGTATTATTTTCTTGTGAGAAATTCTATAGAGAATTTGCTGAGTTAAGGGAGGAAGCACACATTTGGTTTGGACAGCATAAGGATATACTCCAGACACTGAAGTGTGAAGGTAATAACAGCAGGGTCTCCTCTTATGGGCCATCACAAAGGAGCATCTCTCCTGGGCTTATGCTGTATCAGCATACTTTCTCCTTTGATTTTGTATCATCCTTTCCATTAACACCATTCCATGGTTACCTATTCTAGCCATGCTAAGCGAACTGTAAGCTACATCTCTCTTCACATGATGGGTCAAAGCAGTCCCCTACTAGGCACATCTTGCATGTGGTCAGTTAAGGGGAGTAACATTGAATACTCCTCCTCAGCTCCAGAACCTGGATTAATGTTTGCTTAATCAAAGCATCATTCAGATTAGTTTCTTTAAAATGTAATTCTTCCCAGGACAATTTATGTTTTTAATGTTAACAGTTAAGACCACATATATACATATACATTAAAAAAGTTACCTCTGTAAGTTAGACCATAGGACTGCTCATTTCACCTGAAACAGAGGAGACCATTAGAATTGGCAAGAGGTCAGTCTTTAGAAATTTTGAAGAGTCGTTTCAGGGGACATGTAGGTACTAGATTCCATGAAGAGAATCCTCTCTGCCAGTAGACACCAGATTAAGTGGAGGTTGGTTTAATAAAGGGAATTTTCTGAGTTTGGAGGGCATATGATAGTGTAAAAACCAGCACCAGCCACATATAGAATGGGCCCTGTAGACGGTCCTCTGCACAATTTTGTGAAAGGATATTGTTGCTGGATTAGAAGGAATGGTCTTGATATGACTGTTCTTGTGAATTCAACATGTGTTGAGTTCCAAATCCCAAATCTACACTAGTCTCTATTCTAGGGAATGGGGGATATAAAAAAATGGCCAACACCCTGTCTGTATACTCTAGGGGTTTATACCACATTTAGGCACTTTAATTCAATAGCAGGCATTCAGAAATACTTCTGTTCTAATAGCATGTTGAAAAAACCTGATGACATTTGGAGAGTCAAGAATGTATGTTCCTTTCCCGAATGTTTTCTTTTCTGATGTGTACCTGCATTTTGCTGTTTCTTTAACCTGGAATTCCTTTCTCCAGATATTCACATCTCGCTCCTCCTATGCTTCGGATGTTAGTTCAAATGTTACATCTATAGAGATGCCTTCCCTGACCTATCCTAAAATCCATTACTCTTGGTCATATCACCACCAAATTTATTCTTTCATAACACTCATCACCACATGGGATTAACCTACTTAGCCTATTACCTCTTTTTAGTTCTCTATCATCTCTAACTAGAATGTTAACTATTAGGACAACAGCCTTGTCCATCTTGAACATCACATTTTAGGCACTAATAAGTATTAAATGAAAAATTGTTCAACTAAAAGAGAAACAGAAAAAAACGGCAATATTTATCTAGCTCTGACCAGGTAGGGATTCATTTTCATGACAGGAATACTCTACTCACTAGAAAATTGTTCTCTATTATGAGGTATCATAAGGATGTAACATAACATCTTCTAAAGCTTTTTTTGCAAGGGATCTTCCATTTTCTAGTTTGAATTATTGAAATACCTTATGAACTATAACTGAATCAGTGACTTATTTCTGCCAATATAGTTATGAAAACCCAACTATTTCTGTACATTTGGACAGTTTTTGCTCACAAAAGATCTATTTGATTCCATTTTAGACCATGGGTATCAATCAACTTTAGACACATTATGTGTACCTTTTGGGGCATAGATAAACATTTATCTGATTTTATTTCTACTATTAAAGGTATAAAATAGTTTAAAAGTTATACCATAGCAAATGTTTAATCACAGAATCTGATTTAGGTTCTATGCATTATGCATTTGCTATTATTGATAGCACTCCTATGATAATTTTTCACTTTAAATATGGTTTTTAATATCATTTGTAAATAATTGCTATTCAAAATGAAGATACTTTCAGGTTATCCCTGAAATTCAAGTCAAATGAAGTATATTTTCCAATTGTAAACATAGTCAACTGGAGTAATCCCAGCATGTTAAGATTAAAACTGTTTTAATATCATTGAGGATTCTTAGAATACCAATTTCATAAATTATAGTTACTTTACATAAATTGTAACAGATTTATAAGGATTGTTAGACAGGGTAAATAATGCCTTTAGAAATCTTTCCTCAAATTTTATTTCTCAAGGGCCTGTTTGATTTCTTACAATGAGGCATTGATCATGAAACTGATCAACAAATTCCTCATGAGGAAAAGTACCTCTCTCCTCTCACTTCCAACATCTAATGACAAAAATGTTATCCTCCATTCTAAATAATTTTTCTCCATCCCCATCCTGATTCATTAAAAGCTAAAAGAGGTGCTCACATCTGAAGTTTATGTATTTCAGCACTGGAATATGACCTATAGGAACCCAAGAGAAAAGTCTGGAAACCAGTTTTGGTAACTGTTGAATCTGAAGACATAAGCTTTTGATGCCATGCCTAAAAGTAATTAGCTGTGCTTAGTTCCAAAAATAGACTTTCAGTGTCTGCCAATATTTTAAGAACTGAAAGGGAAACTTAGGGTTTTCTTTTTTAATGAAACTTGGCTGTTCTTTATGTCCTCACAGGGCTGAGGCAATATTTCTATGCATGTGTAAGTAGATTAGAAATTGGAGATCTGCTTTTTGGTTTATATGAATGTTAACCAATTGAACCTAATTTCCAACCCCAACTCAGAATATAGCTGCTTTTTATGCCAGTGTCCATTATTTTGTTGCTGGCCTACTTTTGTAAAAACTAATATCAGCATGCATGCAGTTGTTCCTAAGAACATCTAGATTTTATAAATATACAATTTCCAGTTTATATTTCAAATGAAATTAAAAGACTTTCATGTTTAGAATTTTCAGTTTTGACTTCAAAAATCACCGTGAGCCTTAGGGGAAAAGATAATAGTTTCTAACTATTCCCCATGGCAGTGGGGGACATATGTGACTCAATATGCTGACATAACTCATTTTGTTAAATTCATTTAAAATATTTCATGATGATATATCTAGTGGTAGATCTATACTCATTGTGCCTATTTCTTCAGGGATTAACCTATCTCATGTTTAAGACGACTGGAATTATAAGCCTATTGTACAATGTCGGGGGTTCTACTAACTAGGGGAAAAGTTGTTGGGGTTGGGGAGAACTTACGACGCATTTTCATTCCCTGTGTTCAAGATGATACCTACCTTTTATTGTATCTGGAGTATAGAGCCTTACTCTTAACTCCCATAGAGAAACTTTTTGTAACAATTTTGGTTAAGAGAGTTGGGCCTATCAGATTTTCAAGCAATATTCCAGTTTTAAGTCTCACCATTTGCCTGTATCCACATAGGCATATCATGTCTCTAATCTCTGAGCATTTGAGGATCTACAGTTTTAATTAGTTCACCTCACACTTGTTTTACCTTCTGTAGGCATTTAAGACTTCCTATTCCTCTGCTCTAAGTCCTTACCCCTTGGGCCATCTTTCTATTGCCCATAGTTTTATTGACATCACTTCTGTGCTCTCATTAACTCTTTCTCTTTGTCCTTTCTGGGTTTGTTCCTGTACAGCCAATTTAATGAAGTTTCAGGAGAGAGTAGAGATAAATGCATGTGTTCCATAAGCCTTATTTCTTCCTATTCTATTTATCATAGGCAGAAAAATACCTTAATACTATACTATAGCATACTATATAAAGTTAGTATAAAGTAATCTCCGTCTTTGAGTAAATTCAAATATATGTATGTTGGGGCTCAGAAAATACCCCAAAATAAAGGCCTCAGAAGCAGCTGCAGAAGCAAAATCTTTTCTCTGACCTTCTCTCCTGTCCTCCTGTTTCTCAGTTCCATTCTCCCTTAATGCTAGCCATATAAACTAGAATCCCTCCCTCCTCAAGGTAGGTCATAGAAACCAGAACCCCTTTTCCCCCAAAGCCAGCCATAAAACTTGAAAATACTCTGTAAAAACTGATCATAAAGAAATGACCTGATCTACCTTGTTTGACTATAGGTCATAAGACCCCCATCCATAGTTTCCTGCTCCAGACTCAGAAAGGAGGAACACATGCTCAGAGAGGCCAAGAAGCAGCTAGAGGATCTTCTCGACAGACAGGTCTTGCTGGGTTTCCTCACTCAGCCTATTAGTGTCAGATCATATCTTTTTGTCCAACCATTTCTACATGGCTGTCCATAATTTTTTGAACCTATGCATAAAAATGGACAATTTTCCCCTATCGGTGGGTCCTCATTCTGAAGGCTCCTGTTTATACGTGTTAAGTTTATATGCATTTTCTCCTATTAATCAATCTGCCTCATGTCAGTGATTTTCAGCAAACCTCCAGGAGGCCAAGGGCTTGGCCCCCTGCAAATATGGAGTTAATAAATTTCCTATGTTTAAAGTGTACATTGGAGTACATCAGAAAATGCAAATCAGAACTTTTCTTGAGCCCAGGAGTATGGTGGAATGACGTAATGGTAAGGTGTGGTTAACCATGTACTGCAAATATTTCAGTAAGTGAACAACTATCTCAATGTATTTATATTTTATTTCAACAGATAAGAAAATAGATTTATCCTCCCAAGGCTTATAATCATGGAAGACAAGCTGTGAAACCACTCACATGAAAATAAATTCCACCAACTTATCTCCTTAGCTTTAGGGTTACAAGCATAAATAATTCAACAGAACCTCCAGTTAGCATACTCTAAAGTCATCTTAATGCAAAGAAAAACTCTGGATTAATTTCCGTCACCCTTCAAAGATAGAGAAAAAAAAATCCATGTTCTTTCTGCCATGAGTAATTCATATTGACTTGGTTGTTTTCGACTCAAGGTCTAGTTTGTTCCATGTTTCCCTAATTTCTAATGGCTTTGGGTTCCTGGAGGTGACTGCAGCTCCAGCCATGTGTTACAATCACTTAGGGCATTCAGTCAGATTTTAAATATATAAAGCTAAAGGCAAAAAACACTAAACAATTTTCTCCATGCTTTAGTAGTCCCTAGACTGCAAATTTGTAAAGTAGAACCTAATAGGAAAATTGGGAATTGTACTATTTTCTGTCATTGAACTCCATCAGTTTAATGTGATAGATGTAAATACATGGAAACTATAGCATTAAGAACAGAAAAATAAGGAATGACTTGGCTTTCTTTATAATAGATGCTATTTATATGAACTAATGATCTTGGAGAGTGAGCAATAAATACTGTTATTGTGCTATTGTAATATATATCAAGTTTTGTAGTTCTTCTAAAAAAGTTACCATATTACTTTATAGGAGGAGCTGTATATGTGTACTTAATTTGAATGAATTAGAAATTTCCACACCTATGTAAAATGTGTATAGAAAAGAGCAATAGGTATAAATTAGCAGAGATTTATGGATGTTAAACTCAGATCTATGTTCTTGATACTGATTATTTCCATGAGTATTTTGTCATTTGAAGAAATATGTTTTTATGTTTTAATGATACTTCTATTTAGAGAGAAATTCCACATTTAAGGCTAAAGATCATAACTGTAAAAAGAACATCATCTGTAGAAAGCTTATCAGGAAGATTATAATAGAGCCAAGAACTCAGATTATACCTGAACTCTCATTGATAAAGATGCTCCTAGGATGCATTTGTGTGTACTTCTCACATAAATTGAGAAGATGCATAATTTCATAAGCACTCTGAATTTCCTATTTGAAATAAATATCTCCTTAATCAAATTTTACTTGTAAGCTTTTAAAAACATTATGGCAAATGTGCAGGGTAAATAATTTTATTTGTTCAGACTACCAATCATGGGCTATACAAATATACATTGCTTAAGCTCTTGCAATTAATTACTATTGCCCATCAGGAGTCAGTTATTCCTTGGTTAGTAATCATAATCTAGATTACTTGGATTTACCAGGAAAAATGTCAATTCCATCTGTTTTTTGAATTTGAAGGCAATTTTTTTTCCTGCTGTCGAGTTTTAAACATAAATCACTCTCACCTCTAGAGAGTATCTGTCAAAGAGTTTATCACATGGATTAAAATACACTAATTTTGAAGGTGTATTTCCAAAGTCTTTCTGGAATTGTCAAACATGGGAGAGGAAACTTGTTTGTCCCTCTTGTGACCAGGCTTTTCTCTATTCACTTCACCACAACTCTAAGAATGAGTTGTTAATTTGAATAGTCTAAGCTTGAAATAATGATTGACAATGAGTCAATGTGGGCAGGGTTATGTTTTCTAAAATGTTAGAACCCATGTTTCTACAACCCTCTTCTTGCATTTCTTGCTTTAGTCAGGGAGGGTTGAACTCTCAGGCCATTCATATTCATGTGATTCATGTTCTCTTTCTCTCCTACCTATTCTCCCATCCTCTTAGAAATGAGCAAATTGAGCAAATGTATATTTCCTCAGATATTAATTCAGGGAGAGTTCTTCCCTTTCTTGCTTACTTTATTCAGTCTTGCTTTTCTCCCTTCCCTGCTTCCTTTCTTTCTCTATTTTTAAAGGCCCAGGTTAAAATCCTGCTTTGTATTCTCATGCTTAAATGTAACTTAAATGTCATCTTCAGGCTGACATACCTGTAGTTCAGAATGACTAGCTTA
This sequence comes from Lepilemur septentrionalis, assembly GCA_963573855.1. Taxonomy (NCBI): domain Eukaryota; kingdom Metazoa; phylum Chordata; class Mammalia; order Primates; family Lepilemuridae; genus Lepilemur; species Lepilemur septentrionalis. The sequence goes on along the minus strand of CAUYMX010013890.1, from coordinate 6,685 downwards.
GACTAACTGGAGGTCTAGTTGGCTAGTACCAAAAGAGATGATGTAGCATAATGAAAAGAATATGTCTTTAGAATTAGACTTAGAAATCAAAGTTTGGATAGCCGAGTGAAATTAAAAATTTTGAGATTAGTTTTTCCTTCTGGGAAATGGAGGTAGCATTTTTTAATGCAAGTTATATGCATGTTAAAGAAGTCAAATACATATGATCACAACACCATCAAGTATCATGACTGTCATTCCTATGTTGAGTAATAAGCACATTATATACACAATTTCATTATTATTTCCATTTACAACTTAGAAGAATGAGACTAAAATTCAATATTTTATCTGAGCTGGCATGACAAATAAGGGGAAAAGTCAGGAGTGAACTCAGGTCTGTCATCTTCTAAAGCCTATATACTCTGAACTATTATCTAATATGGCCTCCTACATTCGCGGTGCCCCTCAAGGTACAGGTCTGTGGCCTGTTAGGAACTGGGCCACACAGCAGGAGGTGAGCAGCTAGTGAGTGAAGCTTCATCTGTATTGAAGCTTCAATGGCCACTCTCCATGGCTCTCATCACTGAATAAGTTCAACCCCCTGTCAGATCAGCAGCAGCATTAGATTCTTGTAGACGTGCAAACCCTACTGTAAACTGCACATGGGAGGGATCTGGGTTGCATGTTCCTTACGAAAACCTAATGCCTGATGATCTGGTGTGGAGCCACTGGGGAGCGGCTGCAAATACAGATGCTCATTAGCAGGGAGGTCTGGCTGCACCATAAACATGCTTGAATCATCCAAAATTGTCCCCCCCACCACTCCTGGTCTGTGGAAAAACTGTCTTCTATGAAACTGGTTCCTGGTGCCAAAAGGTTGGTGACTGCTGTCCTACATGTTCCCCTTATTGATATAGCCGTTTTCTCTCAATATGTTCAATATACAATGTATACATGAACTAGATTTAGGGAAAGAATTGTGTGTTATCTTTTAGTTCTGGGTCTCTGAAGATACTTGGCTACACACACACAGACTGAATATTAGTTTTAATCATGTCAAGCTGCATCCATATATTAACTAGATCTATGTTGTATGATAGTCTACAGTTGAGTGGCCATTTAAAGTTAATTAAAATTAAAAATTCAAGTAGTCATACTAGTCACATTTCAAATACTCAAAGACAAGCCACATTGGCTAGTGGCCACCCTATTGAATAGCACAGATACAGAACAGTTCCATCATTGTAGAAGTGTTTACTGGCAGTATTGAACTAGATGAATTTCAGTGGGAATGTGAATGTGTTTATCAAGGAATTTGTCTATAATCAAACCTGTCACAGAAAAGCCACTTAATTTGAAAAACTCTCATATTAGGTCCTAACACATACTGACACACATACACATTCACAAATATGCAAGGCAAATATACAGAGAATTAAGATTCATTCTATAGTATTTTTCCTTTATGGTTTCACCGAATCTGAACTGTATGCAAAGCTGTCCTGTGCAACAACATTCTTAAGCAAAGCATAACCCACACATTCTTATGTTATTACCAACTTCAGCAGATTCTAATCTTGGACACTTCAAAATACATGCAGGTCTTCAAAGCTGCATAAACATTAGTCATCCTCATTATTTGAAAGTTCCTGGAGAGTTCAGTTTGTTGGAGAAGCTTCAATAAAGGAGGAAGGAAGTATAGTTGTTTAGGAACCCTTGTGTTTTCCTAGAAAAGTGTTAACAAGGCAGGAGAGATGGCATTCTGATGTATTGAGCTAATCTTCAGAAATAGTCCAAGCAGCCACAAAGATATGGAAAATGAAAAGCCGGGGTGATCAATTTCAGGAAAATAAACAGATAAGCACAAAAAAATGAAATGAATCAGCATGCCTTTCTTCTGCCTGGATTTCTGAGTATTTGGCAACTAGTGATAGAAGAGCAACTTATTAAGAAACAGACATTCTTTCTGGGTTCTGCTTTTTCTTGCTGGTGGTCTCTTTAAAGGACGCAGAGGCCATTTGTTTAACACACACTTATCTTTCTCTTCTTTTCTATTAGCCAATAAAGGTGAAATTATTACCTAACTCAATTTGTAAATAGCCACTTATGAAATAAAATCTCTAGGAATCAGACATTATGAAATCCCTATACAGTTATATTTGAAACATTTTATGTTAGAATGAGATTCATTTACCCCTAGAAAATGGCTTTTAGGAATTTAAACACAGGGTTTTTTCCTCATTAAAAAAAACAGGATCCCTACCTCTCACCTCTCACAAAAATACACTCAAGATGGTTAACAGACCTAAACCTAAGGCATGAAATCTTAAGAATCCTAGAAGACGATGTTGGGAAGACCCTCTCAGACATCAGCCTAGGCAAAGAATTCCTGAAGAAGACCCCCAAAACAATTAATGCTGCAACAAAAATAAACAAATGGCCAATGGGCAAAAAACATATAAAAAAATGTTCATCATCTCTAATCATTAGAGAAATGCAAATCAAAACCACAATGAGATACCACCTAACCCCAGTGAGACTGGCCTCTATCAAAAAATCCCAAAACAAAAATTGCTGGTGAGGATGTGGAGAGATAGGGACACTCTTACACTGTTGGTGGGACTGCAATTTGGTGCAACCTTTGTGGAAAAGAATTTGGAGATTCCTCAAAGGGCTAAAATTAGAATTACCATTCAATCCAGCAATAGCATTATTAGGCATCTACCCAAAAGAGCACAAGACATTCTATGATAAAGACATCTGCACCCGAATGTTTATGGCAGCACAATTCACTATTGCTAGGTCATGGAAACAACCCAAATGCCCATCAATGCATGAGTGGATTGTTAAAATCTGGTATTTGTTCACAATGGAATATATATATATATTTTTTGAGACAGAGTCTCACTTTGTTGCCCGGGCTAAAGTGCTGTGGTGTCAGCCTAGCTCACAGCAACCTCAGACTCCTGGGCTCAAGCAATCCTACTGCCTTAGCCTCCTGCGTAGCTGGGACTACAAGAATGCGCCACAATGCCTGGCTAATTTTTTCTATATATTTTTGGTTTTCCAGCTAATTTTCTTTCTATTTTTTAGTAGAGATGGGATCTCCCTCTTGCTCAGGTTGGTCTCGAACTCCTGAGCTCAAATGATCTGCCTGCCTTGGCCTCCCAGAGTGCTAGCCCATGACTGGGTTTTAAATGTGGTTGTCACTTTAAGGTATCTCCATATTGCTTTCCACAGAGGTTGCACTAGTTTGCAGTCCCACCAGCAGTGTATGAGTGTTCCTATCTCTCCGCATCCATGCCAACATTTATTGTTTTGGGACTTTTGAATAAAGGCCATTCTCACTGGAGATAAATGATATCTCATTGCAGTTTTGATTTGCATTTCCCTGATGATTAGAGATGTTGAGCATTTTTTCATATGTTTATTGTCCATTCTTCTCTCTTCTTCTGCAAAGTTTCTGTTCATGTACTTTGCCCATTTTAGATAGGGTTGTTTGATTTTTTCTTGCTGATTTTCCTGAGTTCTAAATAGATTCTAGTTATCAGCCTCTTATCAGATGTATAGCATGCGAAAATTTTCTCCCATTCTGTAGGTTGTCTGTTTGCTCTCGTGACAGTTGGGGTTTTAAAGTCAATTTAAAAACATCCTAATTGAGATATAATTTATGTATGATATTTTGTGGGTTTTTTATTCCCAGCTAATTTTGTAATTTTTAGGATTAGGTTTTTTTTGTTTGTTTGTTTGTTTGTTTTAAATAGAGATGGGGTCTTGCAATTTCCCAGGCTAGTCTGGAACTCCTGTCCTCAACCAATCCTCTTGCCTCAGCTCCCCAAGTGCTAGGATTACAGGTGTGAGCCACAGCATCTGGCACTGTGATATTTAGTTTTTGAATAACAATTTGAACAAAGTTTTAAGCAAAGTTTTGAACAAAGGTTTTTCTCTCTAAACTCAGCAACAGAAAAACTTGCATACTGGCTATGCCAGACCTGATTCCAAACCTCAATGATGTGGTGGGATATAGAGTGAGACTATCTGACTTCAAACCTCACTTTTCTTCTTCCTGGCTGTATATCCTTAGAGAAGCCAATTTGATTAAATACATAAGTATTTAATAATTCATTCAACAAATATTTGCCAAGAATTTACTGTATGTTAGACACTCTTCTAGATATTTTGGATATAGCTATGAGACAAACAGGCAATAATCCCTGCCTTTGTGAAAATTCTGACTTACATTGAATGTTGGGACATGCCTGTTGCAGTTCTAAACATGAGAGAAAACAAACAGCAGGATGAATGCAAAGAGACTGAGATTAACTTTCTTCCTGGGAGGAACTCGCTCTGAACCCTTCATTTTCTTATTGTTAAAATAGAAATTATGCAAATACAGTCATGCCTTGCTTTGTGACAGGGATAAGTCTGAGAAATGCATCCTTACATGATTTCATCATTGTGTTAACATCGTAGAGTATGCTTACACAAACCTAAGTGGTATAGCCTACTATACACTTAGGCTATATGATGTGGCCTATTGGTTCTAGGCTACAAACCAATACAGCATGTTACTGTACTGAACACTATAGGCAATTGCAACACATTGGTAAATATTTGTGTATCTAAACATATTTAAACATAGAAAAGGTATGGTAAAAATATGGCATTATAATATCATGGGACCGCCACCGTATATGATGTACATCATTGACTGAAATGTTGTTATGCAATGTATGAGTAAATGTATATCCCAGGGTTGCCATGAGGGTTCTAGATATCAGATAATCAGGTCTGGTCCCTGATTCAATTAAGAAATATGCAAGCTGTGTTTTTACTGTAACTGTGTAGAAACATTTTGTTTGTTTGAATGGACATGGGGAAAACTTGCAAATGAATGTGACAGTTTCTAAAAAAGCCTGGAGTTAGGAAGAACAGGGTTTACTCAAAGAACAACAAAAAGTTTAGTTGGCAGAGAGTAGTGAACATGTAAGAGAGTAGTGTGTTATTAAGCTTGAAAGATCATTCCAGGTACTCTACCTTCTCTCTTTCAAGCTAATGGAAATTCTGCTATAAATTCTTTTTAGCTTCCTTGAAGGAAGATAATCTTTATTTGACCTCTCATACCCCTCTTAAAAGCTGAGAATTTTACAAGAGAGAACACTGTGTTAACAGAGAACCCAGCAACCACGTGTTCAAAGATGACTTATAGTCTCTATAAGCCTTTACTTCTCTACCATAAATCAAGAATTATGTTGACTTCATCTATCAGGAATAAGGGACCAACATTTATTTATACTTCAGATCACTTTTAGAACACATTGTATGATGTTCACACAATGATGAAATTGCCTAAGGATGCCTGTCTCAGACTTATCCCTGTCTCAAAATGAGGCATAGATTGTATTTGCATAATTCCTGTTTTAAAAATAAGAAAATGAAGGTTTCAGATCACTGTATACACAAATAAGTTAATAAATAAGCAAATGAATATATGGCATACTTATGTTTATATCCCTTGATAGTACATAGTAGGGGCTCAGTAAAAATTTATTCAATAAATCAATCAGTAAATGTATGCCCATCTCTCAGGAGAAAGAAGATGAAATATATAAAATTTTATAGTGCTATGAAAATGAAAATTTTATTTATCACCTCACTGTTCTCAACATTTTATTATAGTTATTTGTATACATGTTTTATTGATCATACACATATAATTATGAGCTACCTGACAGTAGGGGCCAAATCTTCCTCATTTTTCATTCATGAATGTCTATTATTCAGAAAGTGTCAGTGAAGGTCAGTTGGCTTGTTGAGGGCCGCAACAGAAGTTGGTGGTCAATTTAATCAGCATACCTCGTAAAAGCACCTACTCTCTAAACAAAAGAGCAGGTTTCCTCACACATGATTTTCTGTCCTGCGATTCAAATGGGAGAGCCCTGAAGCTGCTCAGTCTGGGAGCAGATGTTGCCCTGTTAGATGTCTTTGATTCAACTCAAGAAACCACAGGAAGCTGGTTGCAGACAAATCATCAGCACTGTAGGAACAGGGGAATGGCAGCCTACATTGTGTGCTCACAGAGGAGATATGGCACTCAGCCACATAGAGAGGAAAATGACTAGGGCTGGTCTAGAAATACAAATAAGTGGGGCCTTGCTGTTGTCTACTTCTACTTCGGTACAGAAGTTTTTCCACTTTGCTTTGTAGTTGAATTGACTGTTGAGACATTGTGTTATTTATTCAATTAAAGACCTTTTGATGACAGGTCTATGTTCATTTTTTTTAAATTGTTTTTTTATTTCAGCATATTATGGGGATACAAAGGTTTAGGTTATGTATATTACCTTTGCCCCACCTGCGTCAGAGCTTCAAGCTTGTCCATCCCCCAGACGGTGCGTACCATACCTATTAGGTGTGTATACACCATCCCCTCCTCCCCCTCCCATCTGCCCAATACCCAATGAATGTTATTACTATATGTGCACTTAAGTGTTGATCAGTTAATACCAATATGCTGGTGAGTACATGTGGTGCTTGTTTTTCCATTCTTGTGATACCTCACTTAGTAGAATGGGTTCCAGCTCTATCCAGGAAAATACAAGAGGTGCTAGATTACCATTGTTTTTTTGTGGCTAAGTAGAACTCCATGGTATACATATACTACATTTTATTATTAATCCACTCATGTTTTCATGGGGACTTG